>LSSL01002430.1:0-46031 GCA_001953115.1 Smittium mucronatum
TGTCTGGAACCATCAAAAACAACAAATTAAAGGTCAGAAAGGCATTCTACGCTGCATACAGCTTCTTGAAACGTAGCGACGTACCTGTTAGCCTAAAAATAAAATTCATAAATTCGGTTCTAATGCCTATTGGCTGTTACGGAGGCGAGACCTTTGGCATGAGTGAAGCCAGAGTCAGTCCAATCCAGGCCGAAATCGACAAAGCGATCAGACTGGTTGCTAATGTTGGTAAGTCTGCAGCCATGGAACGGGTCCGAGCCGAGCTGGGGATAAAATCTGTCTTCCTAAAAACCAGCACTGCTCGAGAGCGTGCATATCACAAATGGCTAACTCTAAAAACTTGGATCGCCGACCTAATTAAGTCGCCCATCAAGGCAAGAATGGCCACCTGGGTGACCGGCAGTGCAAGATGGATAAAAAAATTTTGTGTTCAAAATTCAAAATATGAAACCACCATCACCATAGTCGACAGGAAAAATATAAATAACCGGTCTAAAATCCACCAGTGGACGGTGGACCGAAAAATCGGTGGAAAAGGAAACTGGATTAATCTTCAGCTGCTGTACCCTGACCTGAAACTAGGCCTCCAGGACATTGGGAAAATGCGAATGGGGACCTTCCGGACTATCCAGCGACTATCAAATATGAAATTTTTAGATGAAAGAATTTAAAAAAATTGTCCCTTCTGCAAAATTGATGTGCCTGAAACAGTAGAGCACACTTATTAAAATTCTCTATATGTACTTCTACTAAATGTGAAGATCTGCTGGTTCATACCTTCACTGATCCGCTCAGAAATAACAAATCAACATTTTAATTTCAATTAATACCGGTTGGCGATAGTTGTAAAACTACTCGGGGGGGGGGGGATCTAAAAATAATTTAATTCGATACAACCGGACACCGGTGAGCCATAATTTGTGTGACACGATATTTTAATCATCTAAATGTATTACATTATAGATCCCTTGAAATAATACAATTTAAGATGTATATATAACTAATCTATGTGATATTATATTAATAAATATTGTAAGTTCAATATTTTAATAAATTTATAATTTTTTTTATTTAAAAAAATATATTTATAAATATTAAAAAATTTAGTTCACCTTAATTTATATTTTAAAAAATAATTTTAGCAATATATATTTTTGATTTTCAAATCCTCTTTGTGTTAAATAACATAATATGTATTTTTTATATTCATATCTGATTTCATCTATAATTTCTTTTATTAATTATTTATAATTTTACCAATATACCAAGGTCAATCCTAGTATAATTTTTATCTACGTACTGTGTTTGAATATTATTGAATCTCCTATAAAATATTAATACGTGTAAAAAGAATTTTTTTCTCTTAAATTTTTATTATAGAAATTTTGCGTTTGTCTTTTATTCAATATAATATAATATAGTTTAATTATATTATAAATTTTACCACTAATTAATTTTTAAAAGCGTCCATATATTAAAGGAATGTATATATATATAACAGTTTATTGTATTTAAAAAATGTTATTTACTTTTATTAACTTATCATAAAAAATAAGTTTTATATCTAATGATTATTCAATTTATTGAAGATAAAAGTCTTTATTTAATTTAAATTTGACCCCCCTTAATCCTTGTAATATGATATTATTCATTTTGTATTATTAATTTTTAAGAATCTAAAACTTAAAAAATATCATTGGTTCTATCCATATTTCGAAGTAGATTATAAATAAGCTAGTAGAATTGTAAATAAAGAATTAAATTATTTAGTCTTATAAAAAAAAATGTTTACTTTGGTTTATAACGGCACAAAAAAACTCTTTAAATATTTGAAAACCTCGCTTTATATTGATCTTTATTTTGAGTACGTTATCGAAATTTCCAAAAAATATGATAAAAATATGAGTGTATCTAAAATATTATCGATAATTTAGTTTTTAAATTAAAAAAATAGAAAAGAGCTTAAAAAGAGAATTTTTAACAACAATAAACATTATTAACAGCAAAAAATTTAAATAAGTTTCCAGAATAACCTCAACAATTTATTTAAGATTAGACTTGACGATCGTAAAAAATTAAATAAAAATTTATACAGTAAAAATTATTTATAACAGGGGATTTATTATTATTACAAAAATTAGCAATATTTTGAGATGTTTCATAATATTAAATATTAATAGCATTTATAAAAGTTTTTATAAATAAAATTCGTTAAAAATTTTATTAAGAATATTCCATAACTAATATTAATTAATTAATATTTTAACGAATAACCAAAATGATTTGATCTATTACTCTAATCATCTATAAACTAACTTATTAAAAAAATAATTAAATTTTGTAATTCAGAAATTAAATTAATCAAATTATTTTAAATATATAGATAAACGGATTTAATTACATTTTATTTATTTAAATTAATTTTTTTTTAATTTTTTTTAAAATTAATGAAAATTCCAGGAAATGTATACTGAGTATCAAATGAAATTATATTTATGTAATTTAAATAATATCAAAGCGTTATAAAAGTTTAATAAATCAAATTTTTCCTTTTAAAATTAAATTTTGCATAAAAAATTTTTATTAGAATTTTTTTTTGCAGTCATTTTTATTAGAAAAATTATTTCAACTTGTATAAAATCATTAAAATTGATTTTTTTAAATATTGTAGATCAATTTTTTGAAAAAAATTGTTATTAGTATGTATTAATCGCTTTTACTATATATTATATGATAATACAGATAAAATAAAATAACAAAAAAAAAAGATATATAATTCTCAAAGTTATAGTCTTTATCTAAATTAAATTTAACAAAGCATAAAATCCCTTGTATGTTTTTCAATCAGATAGATATTTTTTGTTAAAAAATTTACATGTCGATTATTTTAGACTATTTTTTTATCATCTTATAAGTAAATTTAATCGCTAATAATAATATTAAAGATCAATTTATTTTATTTTTCGTAAAAATTATTTAGCTGGGAAGTTATTCTATAAAATAAATAATCAAAAATCTTGAAATATTAAAATTTCTAGTCAATTACATTTAAAATTAATAAATTTTTTCAAAAAAAACTTTATTTTAATATCTAAATCTTAGTCTTAGTTTATAAAAATATTTAAAAAAAGATTGATTAACCTAAAAATTTATTTCAATTACTAAAATATTATGATAAGGAATCAAGAAAAGTTCACATACAAATAAAACCAGTCGTTAATTTAGAAGCATAAATAATAAACATATAAAAAAACTGTAAATCTAAAAAATAACATAAAGGATTGCGAATGATTAAATCTAAAAAAATTTTCTTTAGCATAGTAGTATGATGTGAAAATGTCATAATATTGAGCAAAACATTTTAAATCGTGGGTTTACATAATTTTTTAATAATAGTTAACATCTTCTTGTAATCTCAACCAAAAAAGCCGAATTTAATAAGATACACTCAAAATCTCATATTCATAGCCAAAATTTCTTTTCACTAGCATTTTTCATCACCAAAATCTTCACTTCATCGCCAATTTTTTTTTATTGGCCATTAGTCCATTAACTAAAATAACTCTATAGGAAAAAAGTTGATATCAACACTAATAAAAGCCATATAGCCAATGTAATTTTCATTTTAGGATATTAAAAATCCTTAAATGCAAAGTAAAGGATTATAGATAGTTAAAGATGGATTTGGGATATTATTTAATATCCATTTTAGATGACTATAAAATTTAAATTTTTTTTTTTTTGGATTTGTTAAATATCACCCCTTTAAATTAAAAAACACTAATTTATAGCTATATAAGTTTTCAACAAAAATATTAAAAAAATATTAAAATTTGGTAATTCTCATGACTAGAAGGCTGATTTTTTTGGTTTAAATTGACCACATAAAATCTAATTAGATTTCTTTCTTATTAATATTTTACGTTATATAATTTGATTATATTGGTGCAATATGTCTTTTGGAAAAAGATTCGATAAAGATTTATTATTTCCTCAAAACCATTATCATGAAATATCTCTTTTTTAAAAAATGAATCCAAGACAAAAATTTTTAGGGAACTCGATCCCAAACCATTAGATATACTGCAGCATTATTCAAAAGAAAGATAAGATTATTAACTTATACCACAGGTTTCCTAAATCAAATAGCAGGATGGAATAAAATTTAAATAAAGCTTTCTATTTTCATAGAAAGCCATAATTATTATGCTTGCAGGGTATATTGTCCTTCCAATAAATTTTTCGTAATTATTCCGACTCATTGAGATATAAATTTGTAGATTGAACATATTTAAAAAAAAAACCCACTATTTGGTGTTTTTAATGAGCTCGCGTAAAACATTTTTGTTCAACATTAGAGAGGAATTCATGAGAATTCATAAATTACAATAATAAAATATAATTTATATTTGAAAAAGATATAATTAGCTATGATTAACCTTTTAATTTATCTTAAGAATATTTGATATCCTGAAACTAAAATTCTATTCATTATATGGTTTTTATTAATGGTGATAATAACGGTTTCACTACTAGAGGATTTTTTTAAAGGAAAAAATGGCCAACAAAAAAAAAGATTATTTTTTTTGGTGATATAAAGTGCTTTTAAAAAGAAATTTTGGTTATAGATTCGAGGTTTTGAGTAGATCATATTTAATTTTGGTTTGGTTTTATGTAATTTCAGTGACGAAAAATAGCTAGTCATAATTTTTGTGCGAGTTCTCTTATAAATGCTTTTTTAGTTTTAAATCTTATATAAATATAAAAATTATTAACTATTTTAATGAGAAAAAAATTGATGAATTTTATTTATCCAGAGTCCTAATTGTTTATTTATATACAATTTTTTTTTTTTATTTTAAAAAAAAATTATTCTTCGTTTGTTTCACATATTTGAATATATTTTTTATAAAAATGTAATTATTTACATAAAAATTTAAACTAATAAAAACTTAAATTTAGTCAAATTTTTGCAGAGCTTACAAGGTAAAATAATTGTCTTCAAGGTGTTGCAATTTTTTTAAATTTTTTGTGTTTGTTTAATGATTATTAAAAAGAGGTAAATTATATATAATTATTCATTTTTTTAGTAATAATAAAGAAATAAGTTTAATGAAATGAATAACTATTAATAAAGTTAGATAATATGTCTGAAATTAATTTGAAAATATTTTCTAAATTAATTTTAATTTTGTAATTTTTAAGATAATATATTGGATCCATTAACAAAGAAAAGATAAAAATTTTAATCAATTTATAATTTATTATTGTAGAATTTCATTTTAAAATGTTTTTTAAAAAAGTCTGATAAAAAAATCACATCTTATTAATTTTTAAAAAAATTATCTATTAATAAGAACAGTTTTATGAATCAACTTATTTAATTGTAAAATTATTATTTTAAGGTGAATTATGAACCCACTTTAGTCTAAATTTCAATATAATCTTTCAAATATATCTTGTGCTCTAGAAATTTCAATTTTTTTAAAAAAATTATTAGATAAAAAAATTAGTTCAGTGATATATTACGGATGATTTTATGTTAGTATTTCCCTAAATTTTTTTCTTTTTTAAAAAATTACTCCTAATTTAAACTAAGACCAAAATTTTTTAATATCTTAAATTCACATAAAATTTTTTACCAATAACTCACCAAAAATTTTTTGAATCAATTAAAACGAGATAAATGTATTAATTAAATATAATAAAATTTTGACACCAGTATTTTTAATATATAAAAATTAAAAATTAATATCATTACTAGTTTATATCTGTAATATCTTAAAAAATGAGCTTCAAATACTTTCGTGAGCTGAGTAAACAAAAATATTAATTATGCAATTTAAATTTCATGTTCAAAATACAGAATAAAGCTTAATTCTACTGTATAAGTTGATTTGATGAATATCTTATATTATCGTGTACCAAAAATCATTAATTTAAATCTTTAAATATGATAAAAAAGATACATAATTTTAGCGAGATAAATTCTAATTTAATAGATGAAATTTTTTTTTAAATCATAATTTAAAAGTAGATTATATGTTAAAGCTTAGAAAAGTAATTTATGATGATTAAGTTTATTTTTTTGACAAGGAATTAGGATCTGTTGTGATTTCTATTAATATTTTAATTTCAAAATCAAATTATTAAGGATTTATAATCAAATAAAATCATAAATTATTTATTAATACAATGAAAATTAAACAAATATATTAAATGGTATTGTATAATTCATAAATTGGAAGATAAAGTTGTTTAAATATTATTAAATATTATAAAAAAATATAGTCAATTTATATAAAGGAGTTAAATAAAAAATGATAATTTTATAAAATAAAATTATAGCTATGATTAAAATTATATAAATATAAATAAAACTATTATAGACTAAAAAAATCCAACATGAATTTAAACATAACAAAATTAATTTTAATGATAGAAATATTAATCTATAAATTTACTGAAAAGAATGTAAATTTTTTAAAATTTATAATTAAAGATTAAAAATAATTAATAATAATAAAATTAATTTTTATGTTATATTTTATAAATAAATTTAAAACAATATAACTTATAAGCTTTTATATAATTTTGGAAAAAATTATTAAGCTCAATTCTGTTTACATCTAATAATAAATATAAATGGGTATAATATTTTAAAAAAACTAAGATTTTTATAATCCGCCGATAAAAAGATATAAAAATATATTTATATAGTTATTTTATTTCAAAAAAATTTCGAAATTTTATAAAATGGTATAATTTTTATAAGTCGATTTTTTTTATCCAATAAATAACGAATTTTTTTTAGAAAACATTAAAAAAATGGTAAGAATTTATGTTAATGTAACATTTAAAAACCAAACCAAATAGATGCATTTAGAGCTGGAATTATTTCTCTAGCCCTTAAAAATATTTATTTTTGTGGTTGGGGACTAAAAAAACAATAATTTACCCCAAATTTAAGCCTATATATTTAATTAGATAGTTCTATTTGATAATATTCGAAGGGGTGGTTTTTTTTAATAAATATTTAATGTGCGTTCTTATCAAAATTCTGGTCATTATATTATATTATATTTTATTTATTTCTTCATTCCTAACATTTGAACATAAATAATAAGCTTTTAACAGCAATATTAAAAAATTTCATTTTATGAATTAATTATATCATCATAAAAAAAAGTCTCAAAAAAATTTATTTTATGAAATTTCCATTATTCATAATAAAATCCTGTTTTCTTTGTTTAAATAAACCTCTTAGTTCATCATTTTTACTATATCGGGTTTATTCATCACCTCCAATTTCATTCCAAATCTAATTGTGTGTTTTTTTTTTCTGAAAAAACTTTAATATTACCTCCGTAATTTTTTTAACTTTCGTCGTTGGTGGGCTAATTAGTGTCATTTTTATGGCCATAATTTATGTTGCTTTGATTTTCGCTTTGATAAATTAACATATTATTGGTTAAATATTTGAAATTGGCAAATTGGTTATTATAAATTTAGATAAATCGGAGCACTTACCAAACATGAAATAGAAAGATTTAAAAAAGCAAAAAATTAAAAAATTAAATAAGTAGACCCATATTTGGGGAAAATTAATGTGATATTTTTTCCCAATCACTAAAAGTAATATTTTTTAGGGCAAGAGATGTAGTTTCAGTTTTAAATTTAGCCTTCTGGTTTGATATATTAATGTTATAGTAATTTAATATATTATCTCTTAAAAAAATTATTAGAAGGGAATATTATGTTTTGTAAAAATGGTACCCATTCTAAAAATAACTTTGCTATTGAATAAGATATGGAATTTTTATGTTTTTTTAGATATTTATTGGTATATTTTTATTTAATAAAAGATTTTGTAAATATATTTTGTAAAAATTAATAATTATTATAAGAGTTCCAAAATTGATTTTAAAACATATAAAATTCGGGATTAACGGATTTTTTTTTTTAAATAATATTAAAATGAAGATCAAAAAATTTATTTGGAAATTTTTAATCATATATTTTTTTAAAAAAAACAAAAAAATAATAAAAAAACAATTTGATTAAGAAAAAATTTATCTTATAGGAATTTATGTGATAAAAACTAATAAATATGTAAATATAGGAAATAATTTTTTCATATTGAAAATATCTATTTTTAGGCAGAAAATTTTTCATGAAACTTCGTTGCTATAGATTATACATTTTTTTAAAATTTAACATAAAGTTAATAATAAATGGGATTTCTTATCCACTCACATTTTTTAAATTTTGAAAATTTTTAATTTTTAAATAAATTGATTAATATTTTTTTATTTATTTTAATATAGATCAGTATTAATGTTATTAATATAATAATTAAAATTATCAGAAAAATGTATTAAATTCATATGAAACTCGTTTTTCATTCCATGATTTTTAAATTAAATAGAAATTTAAGATATTTAAAAATTTTTAGATGTATAGATCAATTTATCTACAGAAACTAGCTATAATAAATTGATAAATCAAATTTTAGTTACAAAAAAAAATTTTAAATATAATTTTAAATACAAAAATATATTAGATCTATATTTATTTCGGATAGAAATTTTGGTTGCTGAATTCAGTTTAAAATTTAATAGAATGAAAAACTGTTAATATCAACATTTTTTTTTTGTTTTTTTTTAACCTTAAATTAAGATAAATAAAATAAAATAATTCATTATTTAATTTTTTATTTTTATGATTGATTTATAGATAATTTTTTTACCTATATGTTAACTTTCAATTTAAAATCATTAATGGAGTAGATGATTGAATATATTTTAATAAAGTTTTTTTTATTCCACGAATTTTGATATTTAATATTAAAATATAATTAAAAAGTTAGAATAGTTACTTTATAATTAATAATACAAAAATAAACCCAAATAAATAATCTTTGTATCTAAAAAAAAAGTTCAAAATATATTTGCAAAAAATATAAATATTTTATATTTAAAATAAATAAAAATCAGATAATTTTAATTGTAATTATTTTAACTAATTTTTAAAAAATGTTTTTATTATTACGATAATAATTTTCAGAAAGTTTAATATATTTATATCTAAATTTATAATTCATACTGTTTCCGAATTACGATTTTCAGGCTAATATTTGTTTTTTTCAAAAAAAACAAATCTTGAATATCAAGTATAATGCAAAATCATTAGTAATAATTTATTGAATTTTCTAAATAAATTTAATATTAAAGTGTATATAATTATCTTTTTGATAAAAGATCGGAATTTAATATAAAGAAAAAATTGATAATCACAAGTTCTAGGTAAAATTGTCCTAAAATACGCTTATATCGATTTTATTATCCAATTTAATAGATACATATAATATTATAGTTAAAGGTCATTTCATATAACTTTAAAACCTAAAAAATTTGAGTAACTCAAATAAATAAATTTATATTTCAATTTGAAAAAATAAAAATGTTTATACTTTGTTAAAAATAATAAAATGTTAATGGTCAAGGTAAAGTTTCTTTTCCTTGTTTTTTTGTGTTTTATTGAAAATACGCTTTTAATTTTATCCTATCAATACAAAAATTCTTAAATTTGGATAATTAACCCTATTTTTAGGAATTTTAGCATATTAAAAAAAAAATTATTGATAAAAAATGTTTCTACACCATCGATACTATTTAACGAACAATATAAACCATGTTAAGCAAATAACATAATATTATTTTATAAATTTAATTTTATAGATGTCACTTTATTTGGGATTTAAATCAGTTAAGATTTTAAAATTTTAAATTATGCTTGATTTTTTGCTAAATTATAAATTAAATATATATTTTGATTTTTATTAAAAACTGTTCTTTTCATCTTATAATATTTTTTAATAAAAAATTTCTGAGCTATAAAATAATTGAATTTTGATATCAGTAAAAAAATTTTGTGCAAAAAAAACATGCAATCACTAAAATTAGTATTAAATTTCAAAGTAAATATTACTAATATATTAAAATAGTTTTGAAATTAAAAAAGTAAAAAATAGTATTTAAAAAATCGAAAATACTTTTTAAATATTAAAAAACTTTATAAGTTTTTGTAAGATTTATAAAACTGTTAAAAAATATTATTTTTGTGATAATTCATTATTTATTTTGGTTAGAAATAATATTATTGACCCAGAGTTAGATTTTTATATGTGAATTATAATTAACAATTAACAAAATTAATTATTTCAATTTACTGCATAAATGATTTACTTTTTATATGATTTTTACTGTAAAATATATAATGATAAAATTTATAATTTATTGAAATTTATAAGCTTGAAAGATTAAAAGATTATAAAATAAAATTCAAAAATTTAGTTAAAGAATACAATTTTTATTGAGAGATGTGTTAAGAAATTTAAGGGTTAACTATTCTTGAAACTATATGTTTTTAATATTTTGAAAAATCAACCGATATTCAAATTTATAAAGACATAAATTGTTACAAGCGTCCATTCTTATTACTGTACAAGAAATTATCTAATTTTAATACTAAGTACCTATAGATAATTTTCAAAAAGTATATTTAGATTGATTTTTTCTCATTTTTTTTTATTTGGAGCGGAGGTAAGACTTTCCGATCAATTTGTCAATAATTAAAAACAGTTTTCTATAAAATTGAATTAATAAGGAGTGCTAAAATATTATCGTAAAATAAAATCTTTTTATTGATATTTCTCTGTCATATTCGAAAAATATCACGGATGATAAGTTACTTTTCTTATTCCTATAGTGATGCATAATTTTTTTAAAAAAATCTTATCGAAATTTTTTTTTTCAATATATTTTTTGTTTTAGATAACCATAATGAACAAGGTAACGATAAATATATTATATATGTATATCATATTTAAAGTTTTTTTGTTTTTTTTAACATTTTTTATATAAAATACAGCTATAAAGGTAAAAATTGAATCTATGAAATTTAATAATGTGAATTGGAGATGGTCATGATAATTCAAAATTTTTTGAATTGAATAGGAATATTCATTTTTTATCCAAGAAATATAATCGAAATAAGTAAGATTTATATCTTTTTTAATTATCAATTTTTCTAAAATTATATAAAATTATATTCTATTTTGTAACTTTTCCCAAGAAAAAATTTTTTTTAGGCAATAAGTATACTTTTTTGGAACCTATAAAACTATAATAAATAATGAAAAATTAAAATAAAATTTTTTTTTATGAAATTCTTTTCGTTTTTAGTAAGATTAAAATGTTTTATTTTATGGAAGTAATTTAATTTTTACTTTAAATCTAAATATAATTTCTAAGTTTAATATAAAAAACTGTAATTTTTTATGAAAGCAACTTATGTTAAATTTTTATATTGATATTTTCTAGCTTTTTATAATATTGATAATGAAACACCATTAACTTTTAATATAATTTTTTAGCTTCCATAGTTTATTAAAAATCACTTTTTTTTACATTATGACATTAATAGTTAAAAATTATTTCAAAAATCCTAGATTAAATTTTTTTAAAAATGAATGAGCTAAAAATTTCATCAATTAAGTTTAAATCACATTCAGCCATTTCTATTTTGATCAAATATCGATTTTTAGGGATTCTACTTTTAATTAGTGAGAAATCACTTGATGTTTTGAGTTATAACTTAATAAATTACAACCTATATTTATTCGTGCTAAAAACACCGCTATAATAGCTGACGATATGAATCATATATATATATATATATATATATATTGTTAGTTAGCCCATCAAAAATTTCCAGAAAGTTATATCAAATCTAAGAAAAAATTTTGTATGTTATTTTGCGTTTATTATATTAAATTAAATTCAACTTATCATACTTTAATAAATAAATCAAAATTTGTGATAATTTATACAAAATCATCTCTTTTTTGCAGAATTTATAACTTAATCAATTTCGACTAAAATAATTGTAAATTTTCATATTAAAATAATAATTAATTACTTGCTAAAGTTTGGTTTTCAATTTAGTTTTTCATAGACTAAAGTAATCACAATTAATATCAGTCAATAATAAAAAATTTAATCCAATAAGTTATAACTGCAAGAATCACATGAAGTATTTACCTATTGAAAAGAGTTAACAATTTTTTTTTTTATAAATTTAGAATAGAATATAATTTGAGAAGATGTGGAGTATGAAAAAAAAAATCATAGTTTTTCTAAGAAAATGTTTTTTAATATTCAAATTTAATAATTAAAGTTACAAATAAAAAAAAAAAATCGAGTATAAATTTTTGTTATTTCTTGTAATTTTATTTATAAATACTTTTCAAAGGTGATTTTTAATAGTGTTTTTAATTAGAAATATATCCCGTTTGTAAACTGCTGCTGATTAAAAAAAGCCTGAGAAACTTTATGCGAATTATTACTGACATTTAATTGAACCTTTGTTCAAAAGAGAAATTAATGCAGGTATTTATCCCCCGCTTTTCCTATCTATTCTTGTAATATTGACCTCTATTTTAAAAAAGATAAGTTTTAAAGCCAAAGTGATAGAATAAACATGCAAGAATCATACCAAGGAGGTGAAACTTATTTTAAAGAGGGCTAGTAAAGATACAATAACTTCCATAAAAGTTCTCCTGATTTATTGTTCGATGGTTTTATTTATCAAATAGAGCAGAGATTTCCTTAAGAATATATATTAGATTATAAATATACATATCTTCCACCTTCTCTCTCCAAGAAGAAACTTTAGAATAAAAACCTTTAAACATGGAACCGGAATCATGAACTCATTTCATAATATAAATTCTCATAATAAAAATTGGCCGATTTCTAATAATGAATAAAAAATCAAAAGTTTAATTTTTAAAATTTAGTCCAACGGGTTTTAATCACAGACTAAAAATAAGATTAATCTAATAAAAAACTTCATCCAAAACTGTATAAATAAAACTAAAAAATATTAATCAAAACTCAAGTGAATTTTTTATTTTTTTCTATCTAAAAAACTATAGAATTTATTCAAAATAAAATAAATTTAAAGATTTTCAGACTGTAAAAAAAACATAGCGCCACATATTATAAAAGGTTAATAATTCTAAAAAATTACTGCAAATGCAGCTGCTAGATTAAACCAGAAAAATGATGAAATAAAGAGCTCAAATTTCTAAAAAAATAGCAATATGAAGTTTATTTTGAATAATATAAATAAAAGAAAAAAGAAAAAAAAATATATCTTAAAAACTTGCATTGGAATAAATATATAAAAACTATTTTAAAAAATAAAATTTAAAGATAAAACGTTAGTATGCCCCGACATCCGCAAGTTTCATAACTTCAAGTATATAGTAAAAATAAAAAAATTCAATATCCTTAAGTAAAAATCAAAATTTATAAAGATTATAAATAATATTTTCCAAATAAATGGGGAAAAAGGATCGAATAAATAAGAATGGGACCATTAATGGGCTCTTTATTTTTTTCATCGGATAAATCCTAGTTTAGTACGAATATTGAAAATAATTTTTTTTATTTAATATACTTTTAAGCTTTTTTTTATCGGATACACTATTCATTATTTGGTTGTAAATATATAAGTTTTTTATTTTTATTTTTTGTAATTGAAAACATATAAGTTGAAAATAAAATCATAGATCATCGCTAATGCCAATTTTTAACTTTAAATTTTAGATGATCAAACTTACATATGAAAAAAAATATCAACTTATATTTACAAATATTCGCTGATACAATGAAAAAAAATACAAAAATGCAACTCGAATAGATAATTTAACATCTTAATTTTGTATTTATAAAAGGATTTTGCACAATATAGTAAAAAATTTCTAGATACCGCTAAAAAATTGTGAATATCTGAAGATATTTTCGAATAATGTAATATTTAAAAGATCTGTATTATCTATTAAAATTTAGCAAGATAAAGATGAAAGAAAAAATAGATGGAAAAGATTTTATAATGATATAATTAATTTCATCAATAATTTAAATTAGGAAAAATTTAAAAAAGGTTTCTTTACAAGCATAAAATATCTTTAGTGAAATAAAAATATTCAATAAATTAGTGTTATGCGTTTTTAAAAAAAATTTGTTTAAAAAACTTTCTAAAAATATAATAGATACATTTACAGGATAATAATTTCTCACAGCGATAAAAAATAAATCTAATTTAAAAAATTAACAAAATTTCATACATTTAGTCATTTAAATATTAATAAGATGAAATTTCTAATTTAAGTTATGTATTTTTAAGAAAATTTTTTTTTTTGTACTCATAAAAAGCCGTCAGTTTAATTTAAAAATAAAATTAGAATTTATAAAAAACTGAAAAATGTAACTATATGCATATTATTAAGGATGATTTACCATTTCTTGACATCCGTTACGTGAAGTAAAAATTCAGAGTTATGAAAAAATGTTTATAAACTTAAAATATTTTCTCATCAAGAATGCTTGAGGCAATAGACAAAAAAATGTATATAAAATTATTTTGGTTTAATATTTGGATGGAGTTTTTTTGTTATTGAAAATTTTATCTTTAAAAATTTTTTACAATAAATAAAAACAAAATATATCTAATACATGAATTTATTATATTTTTAGCTTTGGTTTTTATTTATTTTTTATTTTTTCTCCTGATGCTGTAATGAATATAATTATATTTTTTTTACTTGAGTCTTTAGGTATTGATGCGATAACCATTTAATTTGATAAAAATAGCAAAAAATTAAGAAAGGTATAGTGGTTATGTTTAAAAATAAAGTTTTGTTGGAAGTTTAACTTTTTAAAACTAACTAATTAACTAAACCGTATAAAAAATAATTCAATTAAAAATTGTTCAAATAAAGTAATAAAATAGCCTTTTTTATTCCTTTCCAAAAAAAATTTCATATCGAAAAAAATGATATCCGTAATTCATAATTTTATTAAATATATTTAATTTGTATTCCTTTAATAATTAGGTAAAAAAAATTTGTGGGAAATTTGTATTTTCTGAATATACTATTAGGTGAAAAACACAAAAACTTCGTTTTTTATTCGTTGTTTTAATCGCGGATAATTAGACGATAAAATCAGATTAAATAACTTTGAAAAGTTTCTTGGAAATTTTTTTAATGGAACAGAACGGATTTATATCCTGAGCGGCATAGAATTTTTTCCGATCTACCGGCTTTGTTAATTAGTAAAATTAGAGAAATGTATATCATCCGAAATATCCAAAACGACATCGCATCTAGATCTATGGATGATTGTGGTGGCATCAAGTCATTGAATAAACTAAAAAAAATTCAAAAAAATCCGCTGAAATGACTAAGTTTATCTTTAAAACTCGGTTTTATGGTCATCAATTAAATTCAAAATCACAGTATACATAATTGGATAGTTTTAAGGCTTTCATCAGCAGGCTATCAAACTTTGGAGCATTGTATTACATGCAGAGTATGTACTATTCGTGCTTTTAGTGATCTAAAATGGTATTCAATAAAAGTTACTTCTAATTGGAAATACATTCTGATCCTTTTTCTTTGTTAAATAATCATTGAGAAGATTTCACTAATTCTTATTTATTGTAAAACTACATAAGTGGAATAATTGTTTTGAGTGAGTATTTATATAAATATTACCCAAAAAACAAAAAAGCAATCTATTTATTCAATGAATAGGCGAGTATATAATCAAAAAATATTTAAAATTACTTTAATACTGTGAATATTGGCGCAATATTTTTTAAAATCAATTAATAAAAGGTTTTTTTAAAAAAAAAATGTGTAAAATTTATAAACGACATTATAGTGATGTAATCTTATCAAATTATTACAATAATATAGGAATATTCACATCCACATAAATTCGACCCATAATATCAATCTTTATTAAAAATAATAATTAAACACCAACCCCCAAAATATGCATTAAAATATATTACCAAACATCAAAAATGTTTTTTTATCTCCAAAATTTTTTTAAATTCTATATTGGTTAAATACACTCTTTATATTGATGATTAAATTTTGTGGATTCCTTAAACTCTATATTTATATAATAATATACTTTAAAGCAAACTCAAAAATTATAAACTAAGTAAAAAAAAATCTTCATATTATTATTGCACAAATTTAATTAATAAAAAAAACTACCATTTTCAAAAATTCATTAAAATTCTCGTGTTTACTTTTTGATAAATTAGCAAATTAAAGATTATCAAAGATAATTACTTCTTAATTGAATAAGAAAAATTAATAAGACATCATTTTAAATCCTGTTTTTAAAAAAATACTAATATTCATATTATTTCAAGGATTTATTTAGCATTAAAATTTTACTAAATTATATATGAAAATTATTACAATATAAAATTTTAGTTATATAAAAAGACAAGAATCGAGGTGAAAAACATAAAAAATATTCATCTACGGTTGGGATAATCTCTACTAATAAATTAAAAAAAAAACATTAATAAGATATCTGTCACCCAAAATTATATTATCACTGAATTCTGCTTTTTGAAATGTTTTTTATTATGGCTAAAAAAAATTTCAGTTTTTTTATATTATATATTCTTGAGATAGAATTTTAAATCAAAATTATTATTTAAGCGAATTTTCAATTATTTTAATTAAAATATTAGACGGATTTTGACACATTTAGAAAAATATAAAAACCTTGAATTTGATAAAAATCTCTAGAATTATTTTTTTTGCGATAGAATTTATGTTTAATATTATTAGATAAATTAAACCTAACTTCAATAATATTTAATCGGAATTTTGGGTGATAAAATAACCAAAATTTTTATGTCCCTGGAACCAATTGATAAAATGAGGTGGAGGTATAATTGGAAGCGTATATGTTAATAAGTAAAACATTAAACTATTAGGTATCACAAATATGTTTAAAGCTTAATTTTTGTTAATAAAAAATTTTTACTTATAGTTTTAATTATTATTCAAGTTATAAATATTTTGTAATACTCAAATTATGATTATCCATACAAATAAGTAATTTTGAGCCCTATTGTATCTTGTAAAATTAAATGTAAAACTTTATAATATCCTTTTACTGCTAATATAAAATCAATTATAAACAAAAATAATTGCACTATAAAAGAAGCTAAAGGCCAAATTTTCTATTAAATTTTATTTATTTCAATTCATTATATATCTTTTTAAATTTTAGAAGTCAATGACGCTTTAAAAAGAAATTTAGATGATAAAAAATATTTTTTAATTGCAATTAAGTCATATAATTTATTTTCATTGCTAAAAAAAAAGATTCGTTACTAGTATATTTTCATTTTATTTTAATATTAGATAATTTTAAATTACTTTTTTGGGATAAATTTAAACTTATTTTGCAAATTTTACTTATTTTATATATCTAAATTTCAAAATGTGAATACACTTCTTTTTCAGCATAAAGATTCAATAAAATTTATTAAATGATTTAAATTTTTAATACAGCTTTTATTTTTTAAAATCTACCCATATAATTAATAGAAGCTGTATAGAAGTTTAAGTTATAATGTTTTAAACTGATTTAATTTATAAAAATATCGATTTTACATTATAGCTCAAATTTTTTTGTTAGCAATTCATAAATTTTTCATCATCTTAGCTTTTATATTCAATAAAAATTCTATGTGATCAATGCTTAAAATAGCCTTTTTTTAAAAAATAACTTTTCATGATATCTGTGATTTGTAATAGTTAAACATTTTACTTTTTAGCATATATGACTTCAATTTTACTTCCGCACCTTTTTATTAGCTGGGTCCAGGGACATAAAATTAGATAGTATTTTTGTATCCATAATTCAAATTAAATCCTAAATAAATTTGGTTTCATTTATTTTAAAATATTAAAAATAAATTAAATCACAAATAATAAATCATCCTTATGTATGCCAATCAAATTAAAAGTTATTCTATGTTTTAAAATTATTAAAATAATTACAGGTTTTCTAATATTTCTTAGTTCTTATTCACTTTTTCGGTTGATTATTTTAAATTATATGGATAAAAATTGTAATAATTTACCATTTTTAATATTTAAAATGACTAATGTCATAGCTATTATAATAATTATTCATCAAACATAAAAAAATTATAATTTACATGTATAAATCAGAAAGTATTGATGTAGGCATCTTTATTTTTTTCTAAAAAAATAACTAACATTGGTTTATGTTATTTTATTTTGTTTTATTTTACAAAAAATTGATTGCTGGAACATCCCTAAAATTGATTTTTAATACGATTCTGAAGCTCAAAAAAAAAAGAAATATTTCCGATTTTAACAATAAAAAAATGATTTGTTATAACTATTACTTCTACGATAAAAATTTGAAAAACTGATTTTCTTTAATGAAAATTGAAAAAAAAAACATAAGAAATGAATAAAAACTTATTTTGCTGATTTGAATTTAAGATAATGTGATTGCACAAAAAAAAAAGAGAATCTAATATAATTTTCTCTTTTAATTTTTGCAGTAATTAATCAAAAAAAACTTTAAAAATTAAAAATTATCTTAGAAAAGAAGATATATAAAAAAGTATGAAAAAATATATTCAATTATAAAATGTAAGAAAAATAATACCGTAAAATTTTCATGCACAAATCATGATGATTTTCAAACGTTTTGCAAGGAATTTTTTTTTTTATCAAGGAATTTTATTGTAGGATAACGTTATTAAAAACTGTACTAAAAAATATATAAATAAGAAAAAGTCGTGTAGAAATGACTATTATCCTAACTAAAATAACCTCCTCTGTTGGACTACCGGATGTGTACCTACGGAAAAAGGGTGCAATCTATCAATTAAAAGACCCCCCCTGGTATTGCCTCAAGTAGACTGGATGACTGGGGTTACATGCAGTCAAGAATTACGCTCTTTGGCAATGAAAAATAGTTCATTGAAGCTAATTAGCTCCTAGTCAAAGTCTACTTCTAACTGGATTAATAAAATTAGGCACCTACCCAAACTTGGGTTTGATCTACATGGCTTTCCTACAAATAGCTTTTAGAAGCTGAGATCCGTCTGACTGTTGAAGATTGGACTTTTTCATTATAATATGTCTCAGCTGTGCCAAACTATCGGTTCCTCCTATTTCTAGATGGTCCTCCTACGAAATCGCTGCCCTCCGAATTGCCATGCGCTGTCTCCACTACTCCCAACCAAGAATAGTACAACGCTGATTGAAATTTTAGTTTAGCATACTTCGAAAAGGACACTATTAAGCCCATAAATCACGGCAAGGTATTTCACTCTTAAAGGGGGTTTTGCAAGGAAAATTCATACAAATTTAAAAAAAAATTATGCATACAGTTTTTCTTTGATTTAAGTCCAAGATTGTCTAAAATATTGTCGACTTCAACTGAGTTAATGATATATTTTTAAAGTCAATAAAAATATCATATATACATGATGTATAAATCATTGAATATCGGATATCCAGTTTTATCAATTGGAATTTCTAATTTTTTGAAATACTTATTATGAATATTTATACACATTATATAAGAAATAAAAATAGGAATAAATCTCTTGGATGTTAACAGTTATTAAAAATGTGATCTCATCTATTAGACATAAATTTGAAATCAAAAATCAAAAATATATATAACCACAATAACCTTTTTTTTGGAAAATTTTGCTCCTGATATAAAAAGGACTAATTTTTGGACCTATAAATATAGAATAGCTAATTCACGGTTGTAAGTATTCCTATAATACTCCGAGAAAATATAAGTGTACACCCCATATATCTCATAAAAAAAACATTTATCTTGAAATTGTTTTATGATAAATTTGAGAGGTTTTCTAGAAAAATATGAGGTTTTGTATAAATTAAACCAAATCTAGTTTCAAAAGATTAGGTGCTGGTATGAACTACACCAATAATTCTGCCATAGAATAAGAAAATTCATAGAAAGATTTCTAATAAAAAAAAATCTTCATACTAAAAGATTAGTGATTCAGATCTGAAATTAAAATTCTTATTTACGTGTCCTAATATCATGGAAAAAAATATATAAATTTCATTTAATTAAAAACTATCTATAAATTTAAACAGTAGTTGGGATGATTAAGATCCAATCCAAATTATCATAAGGAAAGATATCATTTCGTATGTCTCATATCAGGAAAATATTATTTTAAATCAAGAGTTTATTGGAAATATCGCAAGTTGGATTTTTATTAATTTCAATGAAACAAAGTCGGTTTTTGGCAATATTTCATTAATTGGTGATAAAAATAAAATATAGGATTACAAAGATATATTTTTATTACAGCTTTTTTTAAAAATTGGAAATAAAAATACATTTATTTGTAATTCAAGGCCGCCAAATTACTTTTTTTACAGAAAATTACTTATAACGAAACAGAAAAAGAAGTACATCAAAAATCATTAAGAAAAAGGTTAGGTCTACGAAATAATTATATTTTATTGTAAAAACTATTATTTAATATATTATAATGAAAAAAATTCACAATTCTAATATTAAATTATAGGGGAATCTGTTTGATTACTTTATAGAACGAAAAATAAGAGGGTTACTAAATTTACATCAATTTTTTCTAAGTTACTTTATAAAATATATCATATATCCTTTAGGAAATTATATTAAAGTATATTGTTTAAAAATAATAATCGAATACTGATAAAAAACAAATTATTTCTGTTTTAAAACTGATTTTTAAATGATTTTTAAATATTAATTAAGCTCTTTCCTTTTTCTGTCGCTTTTTTTTATATGTTTAACATTCAAAAAATCATTCAATAATGAAATAATACTAGAATATAGATGATTTATTTTTTGATCCTATATCAGAATTCAAAAAACTGAAATTAAAAATAAAAATAAAAAACCCCAATAAATGCATGATTTATTTCGTTTGCTAAATTCCTCAGGGCTATCTAGGAGCATCAAATTTAGGTACTCTAAAGTTGAAAGAAGAACTGAATCCAAAAGAAAAATAAAGCCTATTTCATGATCAAAGTTATGTGAATAAAGAATAGTATATATATATATATATATAAATTCTTAAGCTGGTAGCATAATCATGAGCAGGAAAAGGATGAATTCTATATTTGCAATAATAGATTTTAGAGATCAAATCAAAGTTTGATTGTGCCGGATTTTTACTATTAGGGATAGTGCAGAGATATTTTTAAATACCATCCAACTTCATAGCACAATGATAGATAAAAAAAATAAAATAAAATAAAATATTAAATTGAATAGAAATTTTTTTATTATAGAACATTTATACAGGCTCTTTTCAAATATTTAGTAAAAAAAATAGAAGAAAATGGTTATATATTCTGTCAGCATTTTTCTCTAAAAAAACATTAAGATTTCGATATTGAACCCAAAAATATTACTGATTGATTTTACTTAATAAACCATTAAAATTATTAATTTCTCATCTGTAGATTTTTGGAATTTCAAGAAATATAAAACCTTCTGTTATTTGCGTTTTATTATATTTGAAACAGAAAGTTTTATGCTTGGATATTAGAAATATTTCAAAGATATTCAAAAACACAAAATCCCTAAAAATAATTCTTACCGATAGAGATCGCATTAATAAATTATCAGAATTTTTTTTTTCATAAGAGCTATAATACATTGTGTTTGTGGTGTATAAAAATAATTTAAATCTAAAATGAATAAATATATAATTAAAGAGCATGATCAAAAGAAAATTAAAAAATAATAGTAAAAATCATTAAATTTCTATAAATATCTTGGTATAAAAAATTTATTTACTATTTATATTTTATTAACATCAATATTTAAGGATTTTTACACCTTTTTACTGGTACATCGATTCCTTATAAGGAAAAATTTATATAAAGTGATAAAAACTAACTGAGCTATAACCAATCTCACATCTAGAGAGGAAGGAGAAAAATTTACTAAAAAAATTCCATAAAGTACTTCTAGTGATTTTTTATAAAAAATTTAAAAATTAATTTAGCCTTTGAAAACATCTCAGCAAAACTGAATTAAATTTAGCGACAGATTCACAAAAGTTCGTTTATTATCTCCGAATTTTTTTTTAAAGGAAAATAGAATCCGAAAAATATTTTTATGATCGAAGAAAGAAACAAATTCATTCCAGATAATTTTAAAATCACAAAAATACGTTTCTAGAACTATTTACCCAAGTGTTTTTATAAAAATTATGGTCCTAACATATTAAAAAATAAAAAAATGAGATTATAAAAAATAATATCATAATTTTACTGCGGATATTGTAGCTTTTGGCTACTTGTAAATTATTCTGACCAAAAAAAATTATATTTATATATTCATAATTCTGTTGAAAGCAAATTAAAATTTGAATCGGTATAGTAGTATTTTTTTTTATTAGTTTTCCTGAATGAGCGAAGATTTTTTAATATGAACTGTTCTCAGATATTATAGATTTAACATAACCAATTCTCAGCTATATGCTTGCTCAAACAAAAAAAGGGATACCTTAAACGATTAAGAGGGTTGAATTATCCTTTATAAAGCGGAATAAATCAAAATTTAAAATTATAGATACGTCTTTAAAAAAAAAATGTTTTGTGGAGATCTAGATAAAAACATTAGAACTTTACCTTAGTATAATAGATAAATGATTAAATAATGTGTTTATTAACATTAATATTTTTTTAGAGTATTGAATTAAGAAAGATGGTTATACACTGCCAACGTATCTTAGCAATTTCAATTAAAATTACATAAATACTTTCGTAAAGTATTATAGCTATAATTTTGAATATTTTGGTAAGCTTTCATGCTGATACAGAATCCAGTTTAATTTACATGCCTCAAAATCGTTACAATATTTTGAATAATCTCTAAAGAAAAATTAATTTTTTGAGTAATCTTTTAGATTATAGAAAAATTTAGTTGCGCACATTAAACTGTTACCCTGTATCTTATGTTTTAATATATTTTTCTTTAGTTATGGCTGTTACTAAGGGTTTTCAGGGTTATATCGTGTATATAACGTTTAATCTAGTTATTCAGCTAAATTTTTGTTAAAATTTTGAATACATTTAACTTCTAAACAGCACAATGACTAAAAAAACTAATATATATATTTTTGTATAAAATTCCAATAAGAATTTTTTTAAAAGTACAAAATAGTAATGTTTAAAAATGATAGATGGATACATTATTTAATTCCGTGATACAAAAAAAAAAATGGATACATTATTACAAGAAAACATAATATTACAAAATAATTATATATTAATCGAAATAATATACCAATTAAGATATATCTAATATTAATAATTTGCTTGAGTTGATTATCTGAAACTGAAGAAATTTGCGTACTGATAAAATTTAGGGTAGACTTGATATTTTTCTTAAAATTAAGGATTTTTCTTTAAATTAACATTTGGGATTTAATTGGGATTAGTTTTTATTGTTAGTTATGAAGGATCGAGATTAATTTCTGTTAAAATTTGGGTATATTGGCAACCAAACTGGTTTGAAATTGAAAATAACGGGAGTAGACATAATTTAAAGAAATAAAATTTTTTAGTGGAGTTGATCCGAAGTTTGAAAATCTATATTCTTTATTTGATTGAAGGTATAAAGATTATGAGGAGGTTTGGTTCTGAATTGCCGAGGTTGTGAATTGTGACTATTAGATGTTGGGAAAATTTATATTCCGAATTTTTTTAGCTTGGATGATTTTTGGTCTGGAATTTTCGAAGTTGTGAAAAATTGGCACAGGTATGATCCAAATTGGGTCATAGTATGAGCTTAGATGATTTAAATCTTTTAAATTTTTGAAAGGGATTACTCTAAGTACAACTTGATTTTAGAGGGAATTTTTAACAATTCTAAGACGCGAGCTGAGAGTCAAAAAATCATAGTTAAAATTATCTTCAAAAAAATGATCAGATATTAATAAAAAAATGATAAATTCTAATTTAAAAGCAGCTAAATTATATTTCAGATAGACTTTTTAAAATTGGGGTTATTTAAAAGCTTATTTATTCACATAGACGTAAATAATCTGCAGCAAGAAAATTAACCGATGGTAATTTTATGTTATTTTATTCTTACATTTAAAAAAAAATGAATTACGTTTATCAATTTCCATAAATAATATAGTGGCTTTAAGGAATGCTATTAAAAATTTTAATACGGAATTATAAACTACCTGATAATATAAAAAAAAATTACGTAAAACCACTTATAGATAATATATTTAGATATATAATTGAATTGAAATAATTTTTTTTAAAAAAATTTCAAATTAGCATATACATTGAGGACTTAAAATTCAAGGTCTAATATAATAAAAATAATTTTATTCATATTTTTGGCGCATTTAGAAATAAACTTCTATAAATAAATTTTGAATCCAAACAAAGAAAAACATTTAATCATATGTTATAGTGAAGTATATTATATATAAAAATTAATATGATACAAAATGAATTTTAAAAATAAAGAATATATTAAATTCATAAATTTTTCATTTACAAATTAAAATTAGAAAATATCTGATTTTTTCGACAAAAAATCAGCAGTTACGATTTTAAAATTAAAAATATGACATTATTGGCCGTTTAAAACGATTTACACGTAGCTGACGTTTTTATTTTCAAAAATATCTTTTTTTGGTTATTTTTGCTATTAGATTTATTTTTTAATACTTTTATTAAATTTATTCGGAAAATTTTGTAACAGATTTTCAAAATGAATTACTATATTAGATTAGTATTATGTGATAATTTCTCATTTTAAAAAATATTGTCCTTATTGCTTAAAAGGAGATTGATTGAAGATACTTGTAACAGGAAATATGAAAATAGGTTTGTATTTATGTTGAATTAATCTTTTTTTTTTGAAGGGTTTTGATAAAGCTTCGATAATGAGAATTCTCTCTAGATAACGTCTCAAAGGATATCTTCAAATAATTTACTGCCTTAAAAATAAACAGATTTCCATGTGTAATGCTAGAAATAGATTGGATTTATATAAAAAAATATCTAATAGTATTCATAAGGGTTTTATTCATTATGGTATTTTTGTGTCTTCTCTTGTAACTAAAGAAATTAGGGGAAATGTTACTGACCTATACTAGCGGGTTGAAGCGATCTTTGGAAATCAAAAAATAATAATATAAATACGGAAATTGAAATTAATAGAAAGAATAATTACAGCGTATTGGGTAACTACAAAAAAAAGTAAATTTTCTAGGATTACTAGTTTAGAGCTAGCTGAATTATATTCAAAAAATATATATTTCGATAAAATATGAAATATAAAATCGTATATAAGCAGTTACTCTATCTTTCCTGATAAGATATTATGATGCATTATTTTTTCAATTTCAATTTGCATTTATAACTTATAATAAATTATTATATACTATAACTTTTGGCAATATTAGAATTTTACTGATATCTAAAAATTTAATAAACTTCATTAAAAAGAATACTGTGTTGCATATTGATGCAACTTATAATTCATTGATATCGAAAATCAAATAATAGTTGTTGGTTTTTCAGATAACAATGACTTCTTCATTCCATCAGAAATCGCAGTGATGTCTAACGAATCATGTGAGAGCTAAAATTGCGCTTTAAAAAAATCAAGAAAAAAAGTTTGCAAAGCTATGGAACCTTTAATTCCACGCATTTAATATTTGATTCAGCTTCTTCAATAACACGTGTTGAACATGAATTATAACTGGATTTATATGAATAAATTTTTGGGCTAATTTATTTTAAATGTTGATAAGTATCTAATATATGTACACAGGGGGGTTGTAGAAAAATTTTAGGGGGTGTAAAGTTTATGCAGCTTTCAATTTCGAAAGAAATATTCGGTTATTAGCTAAAAACTTTCGAGTCATTAACTAGTTTGTAGGCAATTTTAGCAAAAAACACAAAAATAACAATCAAAATTGGTATGAGGGGTCGAATTTGTATGGAACTATTGCAAATAATTTCTTATTGAGATTCATTCTCACACTGAAGAAAAAATAATTATATTTAGATAATCTTAGATATATTAACTTTCATTTATAAATGCTTTTTTATATTACCAGATGAGTAATCCGAAATGAATCCCAAATTGATCTTATCTGAATAAAATTAATCCGGAATGACATAAATCACCAAAAAACTTGTTTCAATTTAATTTATAGTGATATTGATCACTCTAGATACTTATACTCGGAAAAAAAGTCTTAGTTCTGATTTTTTTCAAAATTTTCTTAGAAATAAGTATTTTAATCTAGAAAATTGGAGAGACATAAGAGAAGTTCTTCAAAAATATAAGTTAATATCATTATAGAATTACCTAAACAGCTGGAAAGACGTTATTTGCACTTTTTTTAAGCATTAAATTGTAAAAAATGCCATCAAATTATGACTACCATAAATCTATGGATATTCTGAATTTGATAAATGTTACTTTTTATTCATGCGTAAAAAAAAGAAGCTGAAGCACAAAATCGATTCAGGAAAATTAATCGTTGAGATATATATAAAAAAATTTTCATAAATTTTTTATCTAAAAATAAATACTCTAAAGTTAGAAAATAAGGGTTAAAAGGGTATTATTTACCTCCTATTTATAATTTAAAAAAGCAAATTATGCATAATTCCAAAAAAGATAGATAAATTCAACCAAAATATGTTTATAATTAGAAATGGGTATCATCATGACTTAAAAATGTAATTTTAAGAATTAAATAGTAAAAAATTTCGATTGAGGTCTGAAATTAGAACTGATTTTTGTTTAGATTTAAGGATTGATGTGTATAAAAAATACTAAGATAACTTGATAATTTCGACTTGAGTGTCATATTTTGTACCGTAGCTCATTTATAAACTTTTTTAAACAAAATATTGATTTAAGTGAATTTAAAGTGTCTACTTCATAAATTAAATGTATAAATAAAAATAAGCGAACCTTATTCATTATAATTCGTCACTAAATCTTATATAAACCTAGAATTTTATTTTTAATGGATTTGGGATATTTTTTAATTATTTATTTAATATGAACAGAGTTGATTTGAAAACATCAGTATAATTTAATAAATTAAATTTAGCTTTCTTCTTGGATCGGATACTTTCACAGTATTCAAAGGTTATTGTATTATTGCCTACAGTGGATATATAATATAAACCGAATTTCCTTTTTTTTTTGTTCCTGTTTACTCTGAGAACAGTAATTATATATCTATATTTTATTAAAAAAATAGTTTATAAACTTTATTTAAAAAAATAATCTAAAGCCGAAAACTAATAACAGTTATACCGAAAAAAAAGTCTGAAATAAACTAAGTCACATTTAAAAATGTATAATTAATAAGATATATTTCCTTTAAAGAATAAAAGAATATATAAAAAATTCATTTAGATGAGGTAGGATTGAGCTTTAGTAAAAAAATTCTATAAATCCTGAGGTAAAGCTGACGGTTCCTCTTGATCTCTCACTCTCTTGAGGAAAATCCATGCAATTTTATTTTGCGTATAAATTTTTATACTTTTTTTACTTACGATTGCACCTTATTAGCACTAACCAATGATCCTTGAGCTTTTTCCATGTTTTATTGTAGTTTTTTTTCTTAATTGAATCTTGATTTCAAAAAAAAAACCTATATATTTTTCGTTCTAACTGAAATGTGTGTTTGAAAATAGCTATTCATATATTTTTATCAAAATGCTTATTTCTTTATTTATAAAACCATCAAATTATCGCAGAAAGTTTAATATTATATTTTATAATTAAAGTCATATGGGATATCCAAAAGTAATATATTCATTGATTTATTTTTTTACTTATTAACCCTTTCCAAGCCCAAATTTAAGCCTCACTCCAATGTGCTCAAATTAGCCCTTTCAATTGGCCTAACTTCTTGATTTATCCTATGGTATACACATAATATTATCCAAATGAAAACATTGAGCAAAAAGTAAAAGCTATTTTTTTTATCATTGCCTCTGAAAGGGTTAATTGGCCAATTATAAATAGATGCATTAATTTTATGAATTTAGTAAAATTTGTATCATAATTCAGGCACTGGAATTTATTTTGTGTCAAATTACATATTTTGGATCATCTTAAGAGACCTTGTATCGATTGGTTCAATTTTTTTGGAGTTCATTAGCTAAAAGTATATTAATTAACTATGATTAGAGTATTAATTTACTTCGTATAACTAGTAAATGAAAAAAAACGACTATCCATTCATTTGTTTTTTAATAATATGTAAGCTTTTATTTACGAATTTCTTTTTCATTTAGCAGAGAACATATCACATTTATAAAAAAAAGTATTATTTTTCTCAAATTTTTTTGTTCATGGTCAATAGTTTCATTTTCACACAAATTTTCAACAGGACTTTTTTATTTTTAGTGTAGACAGTATTTAAAAATTATACAGCTAATAAGAGCTTCATATGAGTGTAATAAATATATTTATGGATTGAACTCAAACTAATACTTTGAGTTTTTTTTAATAAGACCTCTAAAGTCAATGAATTATACCAGAATTCTTTGGTTTTTTAATGAAATGACTGTAATTATTGTGCCATTTTTTTGACAAGTTAATATCCTAAAAAATAAAATAAAATAAATTTTGTGAACAAAATAGGTTTTCAGAAATTAAAATTGCACAAAAAATCAGGTTTTATTTATGAGTATCCAATTATAGAAATAAATACCTACTATTGAGATTTTTCTTTAGAATTTTTTTTTTTTAAAAAAATCGCATTTATTTAGCTTCATAATCAAAATAATTGAAAATAAAATAATTTATGGAGTCAAAATTTTTATTAACTTTTTTAGATCATCTCTATTTAGCTATAACCTGGTAAAGCTATTTGAGATAAATAATCATAGATTAAGAAATAGATTTAATTTTCGGTTTGTGCTCAGTTTTATTTAAATAAATATAAATTTTACTTATTTTTTTTAGATATAATATTTTTAAATGCAGTAAAAGGAAGAAAAAATTGTGAAAAATCACTTCTTTTCTATTTGCATAAAAAAATATTAACCTCACACCTTGATCAATTTATTTATAGTGATATGCGAATTACTCCTTAAAAGCTGTTAAAACTGCATTAAGTTTTATAGAAACCTAATATTGCCATAAAGTTTGAAATTTTTGTTTGAATAGATTATAAAATAGTTTTTAACCTTAAGTTTTATTTTCAATGAAAATTTAAACCTTCGCGATACTCTGAAATGTAATTTAAGCTATATTTTAGTTTAAAACTAGATGGTTTTCATATTTATACTTTATCCCCAAAAATAAATTAAAATTCCTATTGAAAACAAGTGAATAAGCACACAAACCAAGCGTTTTTCATTTAATGAATTACTTTTTTTTTTTTAAACAGCTAAAAAAATAGTAAAATTTTTAAAGATAAAATTTTTTTTTCCAGAGTAAAAACCATTTAATGCAAACTTTGGTGATTAATATACAATTCTGATAATTTTTTTTAGTTTTTTGCTTATATATTACGCTTAGAACTCAAAAAATTAATAAATTTCAAATAAAATTGTAGAATAAATTTTTTGATCAACACCGAAGAATTATTGAAAATTTAATTTATTTTGGACTAATATTTCTAATCAAAATTGGACTAAAGAAATTTTCATAAACTTATATACTAATTTTAATTTTAAGAAGACCAAAATACATGTTATCGTATATTTTAAGGGGAAATATGTGTTTTTAAACCTGGAAATTTCATCTAATATAAGATATATAATATTTTTCTACGCGTTAATATGGAGATAATCTCATTTCAGGTCAATTCGATCTATTTAAAACAAAATTCAACGTTTGCTTATAACTTGTTAGTTCATTATATATACAGTATTTTAAAACCTAGATTAAAATAAACCATTATATTTTTTCAATTTTTTTTTTGTTTTCAATAAAAGTACACTTAATTTAAAAATAAAGATATTGATTATTAAAAAAAAATTATTTTTTTTGTTTTTCCATTATATTTATATCATAAATTTATTTTATTTTATTTTATTGAATAAGAAAAATGAATTATATATATATAGTTGATTTCGAATTATGCCGAATTAGCTCATTTTTGCTTTTTGATTAAGCCAGAAAAAAATTTAGTGATAGAAATTCGAGTTTTTATTAAAAAAAACTAAATATTGAAAAAAAATTAATATTAATTTTTTTTGTATAAGTTGTTTTATTAGTATTTCTTTTGTTTTCGAATAAATTCTTTATTATTATTTTTTTATATTAATTAATCTGGCTGATTTTCATTTTAATATTTTTTCATTATCGATAATTCAAATCCAAGATTTTTTCCAATAAAATTCAAGAAATATAATTGTATTTTTAAAAATTATACTTATAAATCAATTATATAAGCAATAAATTAGAAATACTTATTTTTTATCAAATAAAAAGGGTAAATTTTTTTTTCAAAAGTATTCATATCTTTAATTATTAAAAAGCGGAATCCTATTAATCAATTTTACTAATCCCAAAATAAATCTAAATTCGTAACAAAAACTGCGTTAAAAATTTTTATTTATTCTAGATTTCATTGAAATTCTATTGAAATGAAATTATAAATAATAAATAATTTATATATTAATAACCGAAGGAAATATTGAAAAAAATTGTAAATTAAGCAAATTTGATCTTATTTAAATATAAATTTAACAATTTACCACATTTATTAGTTAATTTGATCAATAATTCAAATATTTATTTTTTAAATGATATTATTTTCCGAATATTGGAATATATGATCCAAAATTTAAATTAATATTTGATACTTGAAAATAGCATATAAGTTGGCCAATAAGGACTTCATCTCGTAACTATTCGTTAAATATTATTCTTTGCGATAATATTGTAATATAGACCACCCGATTCTATTTTTAGGGTAGTTAATAAAAACTTTAAACAGAAAATGTGCTAAATTTAAAATTATCTAAAATTATGTAAAAAGTTCAATTATTTTTATTTTTTCGATATAATTTTTCGGATTATCTTTAAGATATATTTTTTTTAATTATTTGTAAAGATGTGTTTTTATTTCATCTTAGACCAATATTTACGAAATATAGATCAATTATATTTGTAATTACGTACTATGAGATTATTTTTTTATGTAAAAAGTTAACCTTTTTTATTTTTGTATCTTGATAATTTTGGTTGTGTTTATATTTAAATTAAACTTATTTTAAAAATTTATTATTTTTTTTAGCTTGACCCTTAATTAGCTGTGTTTTTACTTTATAATTATTTATTATATATGATTGTAAATAATTTTTTGGTGCATTTAATAATAAAAATTTTATGTTTAATATCGAATGGATATTATCTATCATTTAACTATACTTAAATAAATATCAATAACCAATATAAATATTACATAAAACTTTATTGTAATCAAATAATATTTTTTATTGATTTTTATTAATATCTTGAAATTAAGAAATATTTAGCATATGATACTTGAATTAGAAAGATAATTTTTTTAATTAAGCAAAAATTCAATAATTTTAAATTACAGAGAATGATTATTGGAAAAAAAACTTATAATAATATTTTACACTAAACAAGTTTATTACGGAAAATTTTACTCAGTGTAAACTAAGTTTAATATTAAATTAATTTTATACAAACCCTAAATCAATCATTCAAGTAATATGTGTTATCTTGAGTTTTTCTCTAATTTAATGAAACTTTTCAGTTATAATCAATTACTAAATTAATATTTTTATGATATTTAAGTATGGATTAAAACTTTTCTATCACTAAAATCTCCACCAATCAGTCCAAAATTTAAACTCACTCACCCATTATTTATTAGCCATCACCAAAATATCTTTTTAGCAGCATTTCACATCACCAAAATATCAATTTTCATCACCAAAAAATGAAAAAAAATTCCATAGCTCCATATTATTTATACTAGTATGTTTATTATGCAAATCGAGTTTATGTTTAAAAAAAGTTGCAAATTTTGATACAATTTTTATTCAGACAAATTATTAAGTATAATTTAACCCTAAAAATAATTCTTCAAATGGATTAGTGGAACTAAATATCCAAATAGTAGAAAATATTATAAAATACACTTTATTCGCTTAATTTAAAAAATATCAGTTATGTCAAAATTTAGATCAGTTGTCAAAAATGACTTTCCAAATTGTTCTTATATTAATTGTAAGGGTATGAAAAGACATCACTAATTATTTGTGGTTTTATAAGATAAAATTGAAAAAGATATCACAGTTCATTTTTTATATATTTTTTTCTAAATTTTGATGGTTTATGGTGTTGTTTCTTCTTACTAGGATTCTTATCATTCATTTTTTGCAAGTTTATATATAAGAAAAGCTCAAGTTTACCAATATACTAAAACGCTAATATTTATTCTCGAATTTTCTTTATTCGAAGCATAATTAGGAATATTTCTGAAGTTAAATAAATAAAAGGGTATATACTAGTAATATCAATCTTTTCATTTTTTTGGTGATGAAAAGTGATTTTTTAGTGATGCGAAATGCTGCTAAAAAGATATTTTGGTGATGGTTAAGAAATAATAGATGTGTGAGTAGAAATTTCGGACAGATTGGTGAAGATTTTAGCGATGATAAAGATCTAACCTAAAATATTGTTCCATGGATCAATTTCATACCCATCAAAAATAAATTATATTTACTTAAATATCACGAAAATTTAAACATGAATAAATTTTGAACATATAATTTAACTCAACCCATATTTTGCATTTTCAAACAATAATCAGATTTTAGTTTTTTTAAATATAAAAAAATCCACAATATAATTCTTCTTTATTTTTTGATATAATAAGATAAACTTACTAATTTAAAAACAAAGTTTAGAGAAACAAAAAAAAAATTGACATTTTTTTGAAAAATACTATTTGAAATTTGGAATAAATTAAATAAATAAGACAATATTCAGATATATGTTTAATCTAAAAAATACAATATCAGTAGTATATTTTCAATCAATCTAATCTTTCATCATCATAATAAAACCTTTTTTTGTAAATTATATCGAAAATTATTAGAATTTAGAATTTGCGATCGTTTTTAAAATTTATTTTCTAAAATCGCAACTATTATCTCATAATGGTATCTATAATTCGAATATAGTGAACTTGGAAACATTATGGGTATAATTTCTAACTAACAAACATCAATAGATTTTAATCTTGTAAACTTGGATCCTATTATTTGTTTAAAAACTGTAAAAAATATTGAAAAAAAATTTTTACTATCCCATAATATAAATTAAATTATGACAAAGCCCCTCAAAATCTGCATAATTTCTCAAAAAGAATATTTTATTCAGTTACTAATTCTTTTCCACTTAAATAATTGTATTACGCTCTAAATCTTAAAACTATTTCATATATGTGATTGCAAATTAAATTCTTATTGTAGAACGGATTGTGTATATATAACCGCAGTAAAAAATCAATAATAAAAATGAAAATTCGGAAAAATATTTTTCATATGGATTTATATTGGATTAAATGCTATATCTACAATTTTTTTTCGAAAAAAAGCTATTATTTTTCTTTTTTTAATTAATTTGTAGTAAATTGTATCAATTAAAAAAAAACATGAAGTATATAAATCTATTATTATACCTTTTAAAAGAATCGTACATTTAATTTCTCAGTAATTGCATTATATAATGTAAAAACTTTTAATTATGATCATCTTTGCTAATTTTTGAAATAAAAATGATTAGAAGCTATCAAGAGGTAGGAATAAGTAAAAAACAGAGGTTTTTAATTTTATTTGATAAGTTTTTGGAATAAATCGAAAAATTAATATGAATTTTTGAAAAAATTTAAAATTTATAATATTATTTTTAAACGAAAATGTTTAATCCGAGTTAATTTATAAATATCTTAATGATTAAAATGGATATTTTATCGAATGCCAAATTATTTATCGCAACTCATTAAAAAAAAAGTTTTTATTTACATATTAATTTTTTTAAAATAATAATTCCTAATATATAAATATTATTAAATCATAATCGCAATTTAAAATGATTAAGATGGACTAGTATTTTTAAAATATATATATATATTAAACTAAAATAAGAAAAACATTTAAAAAAATAAAATGTTGAATCAGAAAGATGAGGTTTATTTTTATTCTCTTTCGAATATGAAATATAATTTATAACAAGAAATACTACGAAATTATCTAAAATTTAAATTAAATAAATTGAATTTTTATATTTTCTGGTTAAATAAAAAAATAACTTGAAAAAACATGAATATCTTTCCGAAAAAAAATCATCCTATTAAAAAATATTGACTCTAAATATCTTGTATTAAAAAAAATTTAGATTATGTTTATCCAAAAAAAAAATTCGTGTCATAAACTGTCTATAAAATTAGTTTAACTTTCACTATTTTTTAAGTAACCATTATCGGTTGAGCAAATCTCACTTAGATAATTTTTAATTTATTTTTTTTCCTTTCTAGTTTTACCTCTTTATAAATAACTTTCATTACCACTTTTTGGGCGAAAGTTTTTGAATTAGTTTAATAATTTTTATTCTTTAAAAAAAAATCATAGAATAATCATTAATCTGCCTATTTAATACTATAAAAATCTCGGTTTCAAAATTAATTTACTTTAAAAATCATATGAGAATATCTTGAATATCTTTAATTTAAACTTTATGTATATATAATAATATTTATTTTGGAATTATATCATGTTAGAAAAACATATTTATCTTCTAAAGAAAAATACTATTTTTAAATCAGGCTAAATTTTTTTAGAAATTTAAAATGAAAAAAATTGAGTGGCTAAAAACTTTAATTCATTTATAAATGATAGTCAAGATTACATAAATAGCGATACTGTTTTATTTAAATATTTTTAATTGACATTCTCCTAGAAAAATTATTTTTGAAATGAAAATTTATATTAAAAACTCAAAAAAAATCAGCTGATTAAGATTAAAACCCTATTTTATAGAATAATTTCGTTTTTTGATAGATTTTATACAAATTTTGTATCATATCTAGATGTTATATTTATAAAAATTAATTTATACTTTATAATGAATCCAAATTTCACCATAAGTTCTCAGTTCGGTAATAAATACACCCTGTGATAAGAAAAGATTGTTTGGAGTAAAATATATCACAAATTTATTTCTAAAAATAATTCAATAAATTATATTCTAACAGAATCTAATAAAAAAATTTTTTCTTATTAATAAATCCATAAATTTTCTGATGGGATTGGCCAGAATTTGATGGAATTTTATGAATTTTTTTTTATCTTAGTTTCCTCGAATAATATTTGATATTGATATAAAATGACTTATACTATTAATAAATCTCCAAATTTTTTACTAAATTTTTTGAAATTATTTTTCAAAATATTAAATTAAAATTTTTTTTTTGAAGATTGAATATAATTTCCGCGTATGTAACTAAACATTATAATTTTTTTTAAAATTTTCCAGTAAATTTTCTTTAAATATCCTCCATATTTATTACAGCATATATTTTTCTATTTTCAGTAAATTAAATTAATTATTATATTAAAAATTTGTATCTGCAAAAATTCTTTTTATAACAAAAAAAATGAATTAATACATGGTTTTTCTGAAAAAATATATTCATTTCTTCAAATTATTCTTTCATAATTATTTCGATAATACTTTCAATAACTGAAATTTCAAACCATAAATAATTAAACTCCCATCATTCATGTTTACACAAAAATTTTTATAATTTCCAAAAAAATTTCTTATTTTAATTAAAATTTATAGTAAAACTAAGAATTTTTTTTCCCACACCATTGGAAATTGTATAAAAACTTTTTTAAGATTTTTTTTAAAATATTACCTAAATATTTTTGGAAATTTTGATTTTTTAATACCTGCATTTAGTTAAATTAATATCTAACGTCAAACTTAAAATATATTAAGATCCTTACAATTTTTCGAAATTATTTAATTTTTTTATTATATTTATATATATTTTTTTTGAATATAGTTTTTTTTTAAAAATATCAATCTTTAACCACATAATCATGATTACCTTATTTATGGTGCAATAAATGTAGTGGAGATTTAAAGGTTAATTTTTTTCTACAAATTAGAAATTTAAACTCAGTATTTAAATATTATTTTTTCTTGAAATATTTGTTAATTTTTTATTTGTTTGATAATTTTTAACTAAAAAGTAATTAATAACTCTAGTTTCAATATAATCATACCAAAAAATATAATTTATAGTATCCAAAACAAAATAAATTATATTTAAGAGTTTATAATTAAATTTATTGATGAATTCATACAAAGAATTTAATGTTTTTTTTTATCACTGAGATTCAAAAAATCCCATTAAGAGAAAAAAAAATCATTTTTTAATGTTTTTTTGGTAATTTATAAATTATAATAACACCTTTTTATTTTATATAAGATCATATATAACATTCTTTCACCGCATATTAAAATAAAAATACAATTAATAAAAAAAATAATTATACCCAAATAGATACAGTGCAATCAATCTCAAAAATATTAAATGATATTTCTTTTATTGAAGCCAAATATAGAAATAGTAATATATGAAGCAAATTATTTTATATTTATTAAAAAGCTAACCTGATCGATTTATAAAAAAATGCTTACCAGAAAAAAAGCTTAAAATTTTCAAGACGTTTTAACAGTAACTTCTTGTAGAAATTTTATAAATTTTAATAATTAATTTATATCAAATTTACTAAACATCTGAATTTTAAAAATATAAGTGTACCATTCTTTTAAATGAAATTTTAAAGCTTTATACTTCGTTTTATTTATTTACCTAAAAAAAATGAATAAAAATATATAGTTTCATAAAAACGGGGATAATTCTCAATTATTAACCAAAAATTTATATATTATAAAATAATATATAATATCATAAAAATAAATTATAATTTTTTTATAAAAGAATTTTGGATTTCTGAGGCTAATCAATAGCACATATATTGTAAAAATATTTATTAAATAAATTTTTGATAAATATTTTATAAAATGCCTTTAAATAGGTGTAAAATTTCAACTTATAAATTTAAGGGAAAAAAATGTTAAATCTTTCATTACTTGAAGAAAATATGAAATTCATTCTATTTCGGATATATATATACGTGACTTCTTAACTTTAACACTACTGTTGCTTATATGGTGTTATAACACGACAATGAAAAATTAATAGCTACCAAATAATCAAATTTTCTGGATAAATTATAAAAAAATTTCTATGAAATTTTATTATTAAATTTTTTCAAATCAGTTTTAACCTTTTTCCGAATCGATTAAAAAATATATAAATTAAATGAAACACTTAATAATAAATTCGAACTATTCTTGAATTAGAATTCACTACATTATATTGTATATAAATGTGTTATAATAGCTTGCATTATATTTTAATTTGTGGTTAAAAATCTTTTAAAATCGTTTATGTCTATTTTATGAAATAATAGAATTTATAATTTTTATTTTATGATACAATAATATTGAGATTATTTATAATATTAGGACTATTATACAAATATTTTGATATTTTGATATTATTTTTTGTGGTACTCTGATTTTCAAAGCATTAAAAAGTGATATAAGAATATTGTAATTAATTATTTACAAATTTATTTACATAAAGAAATATTAAATTTCACTTTTTAAATTTTTTGTTGCCTGGAACTTGTCAAAGTATAAATTTATTAGTGACAAATATTTTGAAGTAAAATATTAAAGCTCTTTTTATTATATTAAATTTCTATGTCTCATGTAAATTTTATGAGATATTTTATTAAATTTTAATTCAAAAATATTATTAAATTTAATAAATTATATTTTTAAGAGCTTCAAATATACATATTGGCTTCAATATTTTAAAAATAGATATATTTATCGTATCTTTAGTATTGAATAAATGCAGATTAAAACTACATTATGTTATGGCAATGAAAACTTAATATTATTCATATATTATTATATATTATTTTATTCAATTAGTATTATTTTATGGTATATAACTTAAAATGCACCTTAAAATTAATAATTACCATCTTTAGAAATTATACATTCTTTATTAATATTAGCTATATTGATTTTTAATTAAAAATAAGCTTTTTGAGTAATAAAATATTGAATCTGCAATAAATTTGTGCAAAAAAGAAAATAAAAAATAAAGAATATTGAAATATGTATAAATGAGAAAATATGTACAATTATATTTGATTTGGATTATTTTGATATTTTTTGTTATATATTTTTGTAATAAAAATCAGTTTTTGAATATAAGATATACATTTATTATTAAAATTTAGTAATTTTTATCCAAAAAACTATAAAAATGGATAGAGAATTATATAATGGAAATGATTGGTATAAAAAAATATTGTCTCTAATCATAATTTATTGAATAATATTTACAAAGAATCTTTTATTTCATGAGATTAATTTAGGTAGTATTTATTAATTTTAATTAAAACATTGAATATTTATTAGCTTTTGAATATTTTATTTCTAAAAATCATGATTAAATTTTATATATATAATTTTGGCTCACTTTTTTAGATGAAAATGACGAATATGACCGATATGAATAATTTTAATTATCTTATTTATCATAAATTAGTATATTTATCAACATTAAATATTAATAAATTTGAAAAAATATGCGGAAAAATATGGTGAAATTATTCACTTACAACTATATAATTTGTATATTATTTGAGAAAAATTGATACTAAAATCAGACTTAAAGCTGAAATCAATATCGAAATTATAGATAAAAAAACAAAAATTTACAAATATTAAGCAAAAAAGTCTTATAAATTGAATATGGGTCTATTAAATTTTATCAAAAATATTACATATCACTAACCCAATTTTGTTTATTATTCATTAGTATTAGATAAACATGACATTTCTGTGTAAATAAAAGAATATTTTATTTTATTTTTACCAAATAGACAACATGTTATATATATATTTACTATATATAATTCTGATATAATTTTTAAATTTAAATAACAAATCCGAGATAACTATATTTTTATAAATTTAAAAAATAATTTTTACAGAAATTTGTTACAAAAATTCTAAAAACATTTTAATAGATATAATAAAGCATGATAAATATGATTTGTTTTAAAAAACCTTACATATACCTTCATATAATTTCAATTGGAAAAATTTTTTATTTAGTAAACTTTTTTAGAAACCTTTAATCAAATACTTGAAAAAATAAATTACAAAGATTCTTTAATAATTCTAATAATTTTGAATAAATTATCGATTAATAAAGGTTAAACCAAGAAATTATTTTAAATTTTTTATACTCTTAAAATTTTACCTTGATATTAATTAGCAATAATTATGGTGGATACAATGACAATAAATATTATATGAGCTCACAATATTAACATTCATGTTTAAAAAAATTATTTTCTTTTATCATTAAAGTAGATGTTATTTATAGATTCAATTATTATAATTTTAGAAAAATTATAACATGAATTTTTTTTCTTTTTTTTTATTAAAAATTAAAAAATTTCATTGTAACTTCTAAGTGATTTATTTTATTATATAAAAATTTCAAAAAACCATTATTTTGAAACACAATTATTATTATTATAACATCCGCAAATATTTTTTCAATACATTCTTCAAAAAATCTATAAAATTGAATTTTTGGTTCAAATTGTAATATTTTATCCATTTATGTTTTTTGTGAAAAATTATTTATTAAATTTATCGATATTGGTTGTAGCGTATAGATTTTATGTATACATATATAAATATATTTCATTAGTAAATATTTTAAATATAATAATTATTTTTAAAATATTTATAAGAGATTTACAAATAATTAAAATCATTCAAATCTATTATAAAACAAATTGAATTTAATACTATATATATGTATTTTATTATTTTTAACCTAAAAAATATACTTAAATCTTTCAAATTATTTCATGAATTAACTGTAAAACTCGAATTTTTATTATAACTATAAATGGAGAAAAAGATTTTATGAAAATATATGTTTCAAGTATTTATTTATAACAATTAATAAGCCATTTAAAAATATAATATTTTTATGGATTGGATTCCAATTTGATAAAACTTATTCGTATAATTTCAAATTTGGATATTAAATTATTTTATATCATTTTATTTTGGTTACTATGTTATATCTAATATAATTCGCCTCCGATTTTATTTTTTTCATTAAAATTTAAAACGTCAAATTTTTTGGAAGAATAGAAAATAAATATGAGTTTATTAACTACTTGGGATTTTTATCTTAGAGAAAATCAGACTTACATTTTAAATTATTTATTATTATTATTATTATTATTATTATTAATATTGATAAATTATATAACTGTATAAAAATTATCACCTTTTATTTTTATATCAATAGACATAATAGACTGAATTTAATTAGGAATAACCATTTATTATGCCCAAACATTATATTTAAAAAATTAAAATTTTTCAAAAATATAATTTTTTATCTGGATCTTTAGCGCGCCCCTAAGAGTGAAATACCTTACCGTGGTTTAGGGGCTTAATAGTGTACTTTTCGAAGTACACTAGACTAAAATTTCGCACAACGCTGTACTATTCTTGATTGGGAGTAGTGGAGATAGCGCACAGCGATTTCAGAGGAGAACAATCTCGAAACAGGAGGATCCGATCGTTTAGAACAGCTGAGACATAGTCTAGTGCACATTTCATGCGATCGATAGTCAGACGGGTCTCAGCGTCTAACAGCTATTTGTAGGAAAGCCATGTCGATCAATCCCACGTTTGGGTAGGAGCCTAATTTTATTGATCCTGTTAGAAGTAGGCTTTGAATAGGAGCTCAATAGCTTCAATGAACTGTTGTTCATTGACAAAGAGCTTAATTAATGGCTGCAAGTAACCTCAGTCATCCAGCCTACTTGAAGTAATGCCAGGGGGGGTTTTTCGGTTGGTAGATTGAACCCTTTTCCCGTAGGTACGCAGCCGGTATTCCGGCAGAGAAGCTTATTGTAGTTAGTATAATAGTCTTTTCTATACATCTATTTCTTTTTTTCAAATTTTTTTAGTATATTTTTTAATGGCGTTATCTTACAATAAAATTCCGTGCTACAAAAAAAAAATCTGGATCTTTAGAAAAATAGAATTTTTATGTAGATAATAGATTTAAATTCATTAATTTATATGCATAATAAAATTTTGAAATTAAATTTTGACGAAAATTGATTTCTGTTCAAATTAGAGTATTTTTATTGTTTTTGCGAATTTTAAATCAATATATCTTAATAAAATAAAATTTGGAATGCTATAAATCTATTTTTCAACAGCGTTATTATTATATATTTTTTGGGGAGATTCAATAGTCATAAATCAATCCTTGGATTCTTTGAATATATACTCTTTTTTACTATTATTAATAATGATATTAAATAAAATTATTCATTTTGTAATAAATATTGTCATTATATTTATTAAATAATTTAAATATTCTCAAATTTTTATTTTTGAGTACTTTAAATAGCACCATTTTCGGGAAAACATAGTGTATATGATTTTTTATGTAGGAAAATATTTTTTCTATATACAATTTTTTTTAATAACTTTTGTTATTATTTGATTTCTTAAATATCTTTTTCGACTCTAGAATCTGAAATTTTCCGTAGCAAACCCCATAGAGAATTATAATAAAAAATTCAAAGATTTTAAATTAATTTTAAATAGTTTTTCTTTGCCATTTGTGGTTGAATATTATTAGAATCATGATAAAATCCTGATTATACTTGAAATTTTCCCGAAAATTTAAAAAAAGTACAATATTAATAATTTTATAGCCCAATAAATATTCATATAGTGAATATTGAGTGCGCAAAATATAAAAAAAAATTTATGTGGATGCTAAATGTGCCACATCCGTGAACTGATATATTTATGATTAAAAATAACTTTTTTTACACAAAAACTTAAATTGGCTAACTTCATTGATATAATATGGAAATTGAACTTTAAAAATCTCCCATAAAATAAAATATCTTTTGAGAATAAAATGCAATTACCTAAAAAGCAACTAAGCCAATACCTTAATAAAAATATTTCAAAAAAGATTAAAAATATAAGTAAAAATCAATTAAAAATATAAAACTTAGAAAAAAACCCAGTCATTTTCAATTTTTCCAGTATTGCAAATTTTAATTCGTCTTTATCTTAGCTTTATTTTTTCTTAAATATGTCGATTCACAATATAACTACATGTATCGAAGAATTTTCGCATAAAGAGTTAATTTTTTGCTTATAAAATCGGTATAATTTTTTTCAAGGCTAGCCAAAGAAATTGAGAGGTGACTTAGAAGTTAAAATATTTTATTATTTCAACTAGTTTATTAATTTTATTTTCTAACTTTCTAACTTTATTATTCAAATTCATAAAAAAAAAAATCCTATTTAAAGACTAAAAAAAAAAAAAATATCAAAATAATACTGTCGCCTTAAATATCATATTAAACTCTATGTAATTTTGAATTAAAATCTTTCATTAAAACTCTTAATTAATTAAAAAATGAAGTATATGTGTTCATATCCCCAATTAAAGTCAAAAAATCAACAATTTTTCTTTACGATTTGTTTCCTAATTTGAACTTAATAAATAGCTTTAAATCAGAATTTTTACCATTTTCATATAATATTTGAAAATTTGATTTTTTATGGTTTTTTTTTATCGTAAAATTTAATGAAATCTAGATATATTTTCAAATATTTATTTTTTGAATATTAAATATTTATAATATAATATATTGAACATGATGCATATTAGCTTTAAAAACCATAAAAACCGATTTATAAATTATTTTCATGAAAAGAATGAATTATACTCAGTGATTCTAAATATTTTATAAATTATTTACTTAGCTACATAAAGTAGAATAGGACATTATTTTGCATGACAAAGCCCTCTCAAATTATAAAAACAAAAAAAAACTGGTAAAAGAGTTATATTTATAAATAATAAGGAAATAATTTACTGAAAGATTAAAAGCTATATTGAAAAAAAACCATGAGTAAATCGCCGTTTAAATACGAATCAAAATGTGGTAAGATATTCTTCAGAGTAAATAATGAATAGATGTAATAAAATGATACATAAATTTTATAAGTTTAGTTGCCAATAATAAATGTAAAAAATTTAATAAATACTGACTTTGCTGAAAAAATTTGCTGCAAATTAGAGAAAAAAAGAAGGTTTTGAAAACTTGTGTAATTTTTTATGACAGAAAAAAGGATTTTGTAACTACGCATATAATTAAATATATTATTTTGTTTATATATAACTTTTTTTACTTTTTTTTGTTAAGATTTTATAGTTTAGAATTAAATAAATCATAAAAAATATCTTTAAAGAAATATAAAACAGATAATAAAATAAAAACAAAACACAAAATTCAAAATTCAAATTTCAAAAATTAGAAACAAAAAAATCAAATCAAATCAAATCAAATCAAATCAAGTAAAATATATAATAATTAAATTGAATTACATAAAGATGAACTAGACGAATTTAGCATTTAAATATGAAAGATTGGAAATAAATTTTAAGGACACTAAAATAGCCAAATCCACTCAAAAAAATAAGATAATTTATTATGCAGCAGAGAAAAAGCTATTGAATACTGGAAGTAATTAAATTTAAAAGAATTAAAATTGAAATTAAAATCTTTGACCTGAGTTAAAAGTGATAGATAAGTTTTAATGTAAAAAAAAAGTAATGTTGTTAAAACCTGTAATAATAGAAAAATCTAATATACGTAGAAGTAATTTACACTATTCCATTCAAATAATGGTCGTATTTTTGTTATGGATATATTCTTTTTGAAATATGATTATATTTACCCCAAATTTCTAATAAAAATTAAGAGAACCTAAAAATTATATATTTTATAATTTTAATGTAAAGAGATATTTACACTTTTAGAGTTAATTAACTATATACCAGAAACTTTGAAGACATAATACCCAAACAAAGTATTTTTTGATAAAAATAATAGAACATGATTATAGGCTAAGAGAAATGTGATAATTTATTTTTAGAGAATAGTCACTCATTATTTATTAGTTATAAATATTTGAGGTGTTGATTTTATGAATTTTATTTCCGTTTTTTTTTGAATTTAATAATTTTTTTGATCTTCAATAAGATTTTATTGGAATTATAAACTCTAAAAAAGCGATCTTTTAAAAATTATAATTTTTTTTAAAGATAATAGTTTGCACAGATGTCAATATGAGCCTTACAAAAAACTCCCCTGAGTTATATATCTTCCAATATTTTAATATAGAAGGGGATTTTAATTATGAATAGGATTAAAGAATAATGGATTAAAAAAAATAAACTCGATCCATGAAAGCTTACTATTTGTTTTAAAAAAATCAAAGCTATTTTTGGGAAATTAATATATATATATTAAATAGTAGTTATTGATTATAAGTAATTTGTTGTTAAGTTTTAATCCTAAAAAATTTGAAATTGAATAGATAAAAAATTCCTTTTTTTTTTGGCCATAAATTTGAGTTAGACGATACTGAATTAAAATGAAAATATCAATTAACAGCCAATTTTTAAAAAAAAATGAGATAAAAATAAATTTTCAATTAAATAATTATCAATTAGTATGTTCTTAAATGGGTTAAAGAAAAGATTACTACTAAAAATAAAATATTTTTCTGTATGAAGCTTCGATATGGGTAAATTAAATAAATATATTATCTATATTAGTAAAATACTTACGCTAAAAGTAATAATTGCCATGCCATTTATTCTAAAATTTACCCTAAATTTAATATTGGTATATTTTTATGGAAACTAGTAATGTTAATTTATATAATTTTTTTTTGATTAGTCAAGTATTTGATATATAAAAAATGAATTTCTATAATTAATGCATTTATATCAGCATATAAATCAATTATAAATGTGACGATAATGATAATCAAAACGACAATTTTTAATTTTTCAATTTAAATTTTTATAATTTTTTTGTAATTATGAATATAAATAGTCAAAAATATAAAATTTTGAGATTAGTGATTAATATTACAGAACTCTTCTTATAAGATTACATTTCTTCCAAAAATAGTTTATCTTTCTGTTCTCAGGTTATAATATATACCATATATTTTTCCTATATAATAATTTTTCATAAGTTTTTATTAATTAGTATGAAAAAAACTATGAATTTAATCTTGATTGAAAAAAATCCTTAGTTTTTTATATTTTGAATTTATTGGGCAAAAATAAGATATTTTTTTTCAATTTCTAATAGGCGCCCAGTGCAATATATGAATTTAATTACATCCTCAGCTTTTTTATCGAATAAAAGCACCGTAATCATTAAATACATTATTTTTCAAAAACTATGGGAAATTAAGTAATCATTGGATGTAACGATAAAATATGTTTTTACTGAAGTATCAAACGTTTTTTGAGAAAAACGCGTTTTATTGATAAATCTAAGCTTTTTTCAACTTGATAAATTTTTTTAAAAAAAACTAGATTTCTCAAAATAACGCGTTTTTCTCAAAATACTATTTTTTTTGACTCAATAGAATGCATTAATTGATATGGGCTGAATAATATCAAATTAGAAATATTTATCAAAATCAACAGTATTTACCAAAATAATTATGTATACTTAGTTTCGTTTTTTTTGGAGAGCTTTTTTCAAAAAATACGATTATTTAGTTCTTAAATTTTTTTTAACTTTTTAAAAAATTCTAAAAGTCATTCTAGCTACATATTAATTTATCTTTTCAAAAGAAATAAAATAATGTATAATACAATTCTTATTGTTATTATTAGTCCTTATGTACTTTAATAATAAGAGCCCCCTTTAAAATCGTAATTACTTTAGTTAGCAGCTAATAGCTTTTTTGGAGGGTTTCAAGCATTTT
>LSSL01002431.1:0-22942 GCA_001953115.1 Smittium mucronatum
AAATTTTTACTACTTTCCTAATTCGGAAGATTATTGGGAGATTCAAATCTTTAACAACAAAAATGAGTCCACTATTCTAATAAATCTGATGGTTTATTAGAGCTAGTATGTTTTTATATTTTTATTGTCTTGGTCTTGATTAAATTTTATTTATTAAATAGTTTATATATAAAAAAAAAGTCTGGCCTTGAAAAGAATCTTCCATATATGTATATTTTCAAAATAAAAAACTAAAACTAAATGAACCAATAAAATATTTGATTTTTCTGTCTGTTTATTTTACTGATAATTCTGCATTTTTAGTTATTTACCATTTGTTAAAAGGTTTGATTATTTTTTCCTTTTATATAATCTAAAATCAATTATTTTCTTTAATTCGTATTGGTGAACTATTTTTGAATTTTTTTCTATTTTTCAAAAAACCATATCATTGAAATAAACCCACTTATTGTACTAAAAGCATAATAAAAAGCATTAAAAACCAATTTGGAAAATTAAAAAAAGCGACAAAAAATTCGAAATTTTCATCACCCAACTCCCCTCTTATGCTATAGTGGCTTCATAACTCTAGGTCATTGATTAAGGGAAGGATTAACCCAAATAAAAAAACGGCTCAAAGAAAAGTACAACAATGAGGCTCAATATAGAACCGACTTTAATTAATATATGAATATCCGTTTTTAATTGGCTATTGTCGGATAGTATATAATAAGTATAACGTCTAGTGTCGGGACTATTCTCCTACTGCCATTTTCCTAAGGCTACTTCACCTAACTTCTCACTAAAATTAGTTTTTGAATTTAAATTGGTGTTATTCAAAAAAATATAATATTTTCATTCATGAATAGAAGTTGGTTTCAAGAAATACTTTAAGTACCGGTTGATGTAAGTAGATGTATAGTCCTTAACGGCATGACATCATATTATATACGCGAATCTATAAATCTTTATAAATAAAACGAACTTTTTGTGCAGATATTGTAATTATTAAACGCCATCTAAAACCCTAAAAAATATTGTACATATCACTTGCAAGGAAATATATAGTTGTAGTTATGTACGGCATAAAGAAAGATAAAGGTCGAGAAAGTTAAAACACATATATTAAGTAATAAAGTCTAAAAATGTTTAATTCCACGGATATAAAGAAACACAGCCACCACTACGAAGGCAACACAGATGCCAACAATCGAGAAGAAGAAGACTAAATCCTCTCGATCTTGCCCAGGAACCCTGACATTCATACCGAATAAACCTCCGATGATCATAAATGGCATTGAGACTACGCCAATAACTGTAAGATTGTTTGCCAATTTTCCAATGCCCTCAGAGGTGGTGGCAAGATCAAGCGATATCTTCCCCATGTGGTTAGAGTGGGTTCTTGCAAGTATGAGCTCCGATTGGGAGCATATTGATAAGAGATAACTTATGTGATCAGATACATCGGAGTAAGACCAAACCACCTCTTTAAACGACCTAATATTGTTGTTTAAACTGGAAAGTTCCTGCGAAACCTCTTTTTTTGACGATTTTTTTCCATTATGATGGTGTTGGGTGTGAGATTTAGTTGTAAAATAGTCCGCAGCATCTCGATCGATGTGGAAGATACGTTCTTTAAAGAAATGAATTTTTTTGTTGAGTTCTCTAACTAAAGATTTTATCGTGTTTGGTTTCCCTTGAACTATTCTAAATAGAGACAAAATTTTGCGCCTGGCAGTGCCTAATCTCAACAACATGTCATCATGTTCACTCTTTGAGAGAAGAAGTACCAACTCATCAATCGTATCTACCTCTATTTCGATTAGTCTAGCAATAGGCCCAATATCATCGGTAATCAAATCAACGAGTGCATATGCAATGTAACTGGTTGTGAGTAGATACTGATGTCCAGAATTTAAAAGATTGTCAAGCCTATGAAGAGTCTCATAAGAGTAGGTTGAGTTTGGACGTGAATGGAATGATAAAATGCAAGAGTTTTTAACTATAAGGAAGAAAGGAGAGGTTTGAAATGCGCTCGAATTAACTTCAGGAGAGCCGTTCTCAATGGCAAGATAGGTAATAAAAATATAATCTCCGAAAACATCAACTTTATCATGGGCAGTTTCGGGGGAAGAAATATCCTCAATAGTCAAGGGGTGAATATGAAAAATTTTGGACAGAATTTCGAGTTCTGAAGAGGTTGGATTCGAAATATCAATCCAAAAAAACATATCGGAGCTGACCATAGTATTAATACTGGAGCTGTTTCCAAGCTTATGGTCATCTAAGTTATTAATAAAATGTAGTATATAACTTAATATGAAGAATAAAATTTGAGAATTAAGACTAAATAAAAAAGGATTTATATGAATAGGGAATAAGTATACCTTGATCTATTTCTTTTTGTTCAGCAAGCTGGGAAAGAGTGTAGTTCTCTAAAATACCAGTTACTAAGTCGCATAAGGAAAGATCAAAAGAAGATATTTTGAATAAAGATTCTCCGAGAAGAGAGCCGAACTTTATGGAATAGAACAACACCCTCTGACTATTATCTGAACCAACTTTGAATATGGAAGACGATTTTTCATCAATCTGGTATTGGCTAATGGAATCACGCATAGATGAAGAACGTTTGGCGCGTTGGGGGATATCGGATTTTTGGGTATAAGTATCTCTAAATACTGACTTGAGAACAGATATATCGGTTTCTTGAAGAATGAATGGGGCTGATGATTTGGGCAGTAATGTGCAGGAATCTGTCCTTTCCAACTCGCGCAGATTTTTGTGACTAAAAAAAAAGCGATAAATAAATTTAATAAAAAGCGACTGATAAGAAAGAAAATTATGAACCATTTCTAACCTTAAAAAAGAACCGGGAGGAGGGAGGCCTGAATATGGATTGGAAATTGAGCTCGAATTCTGCTCCTCATAGGGGTCAGCATCTTGAGAAGGATTGGACACTGAAAGGGGGATTAGCCTACCCTCCATATCATATCCTCCAAGAAAAATGTCATCCTCAAGATCGTCGGAAATAGAAAAGACTTTAGAAGTTTCGTCTGCCATGATTCAACCAAAAGTAAATGCTAAAAAGAAGGGCGCCTAAGGCGAGAGAAATACAAATGGGTGATTCGATGGAGAAAAGCAGACGCAATAAAATTCCATTTATGTTGTAATCTTGATCTGAGGTAAAGAATGAACTGCAACACAAAAGTAAAGCAACGATATCAAAGGGATATTAATTGTTTGATTTCTTCTTGCGAGCTCGATGTTTTAGGCAATTTATATAACTCAGATTTTTGCAGCTCGCATGTAGATCAAGCTTTTTTTGGCTGAGTTAGTATACTTGATAACTTTCCTTACCCTTTTTGTTCCCTTATAGCTAACTACATCCCGACTTTAAAATTTCATTCCTCCAATTAAATCCACAATAGCTATGAAATTTGGTAACAAACCAATAATATTACTTTTAAACCATTAATTATATATTTTGGAGTGAATTAAAGCCAATAAATTTAAAGGTAATATTGCTTTTAAACAAAAAAAATTTATTTATTTTTTTATTTGTGATTAAAATATCAGCCTTCCAACATTCCACATATTCCGATATACAAAAAAAAAAAAAACGAAATTCCACAAGTCAAATCCTGCCATTTGCAAAAAAATAACTCTTATTTGTTACGAAATTTAGCCAAAAGATATGACCAATAAAAAACTTATAAGCAAAACGTGCAGGTGTTATGATGGCCTTTAATTCTGAATATTCCCGGAATGCAGGTGCGCTAGCAAACAGCTCAGTTATGCCGTAAAAGGAATTTTTTTATCCCGAAATTAATTTAATCCTTTCAGAGCATGTAGTGCAAAAAAGCATTCACATTTCGTTCAGAGATAATACAGATTTATCACAGTTTTATACTGTTGGATAAATACACACATCAAACCAATTATTTTTGACTATTTTTACTAACGGGGCAGAAGATGGAATTTGGAAATGGGAAGGATTTGCTCCTCCAAAACCCAAGGGGCAAAGGAATTAACTATCGATCAAGTAAAAACTGGCGTTAGGGCTATTGGCTTACTGCACATTGCACTTTCTGAAACAATATATTATTTTTCGAATTTTAAAATATGTTCTCGAATAGAAATTATTTTCCCTCGAATTATCCAAATTTATATTTGTGGCAGAATCTATTATTTTAATCGACAAACAAGTAGGTGAGTTTCCCGTAAAAAAAAAAGGCAAAAAAGTAAGTGATATGCGTATAGGCTAATAGTTACGTCACCGTAATAGTTTGATTCATGAAAATATCTTCTTATTTCTCATTTCCAATTATGAAATAGAAAGCTATAAACCGAAAAGGAATGAGATATGCATGTTTTTAGGGGTTAGAGTGTGGCTATCAACGAAATCACACCAAATTATCCCATATTATGATACCCATCGCTGAAATCCGATTGTCATTAAAACTGAGCAATAATCGATTAATCTAAAAAACGAGCCAAGTTCTTATCGATTAATTTTATTGTTAATGGATTAATTGCAAGCGTGGATATTCACATTAAGAGCTGACACTTTTCAAATTTATATCAACTCATTCTAGAAATTAGATTGGGGTTTTTAGAAAAAATACAAAACTTTTAGGGGTTCTTAAAATGCCGCAATTTTCTTTTCGAATATCTAATTTTGATTTTTTATGATATATATATTTTTATATGCATCGCTTTTTTATTTCCATGCCATGTTTTTTTTATTACAATCACCAATTGCATTTTAATTCAATATCATCAATAACGAAGCTAAAGAAATAATAGGTGGTATAAAAAATACTATCCTACATTCTACAAAAAGTTCGCCTAGAGGAGAGCTAACCTTCATAAATAAGTTAATAGGGTAAAATAAAAAAGCAAATCGTCTTTCTTGTGGCGAAAACAACAGTTAATGTCTATTTTTCAGTTTTTTTATCAAGATAGTGTAAAAAAATTTTCTTGACTGAATTCTAAAAATTTAAAACATCGAAATCCATTGTTTTTATAAAAAAATACTGATAGCAAATGGTTTTAAATATCTTTTTATAAGATATATTGAGGTGTTGTTATTATAATCGAATTATCATCGAGTTTTTGCAATCATATATAAATCATTTGGCAAAGCTGTTGAAATTTATTAATTGTATAAATAAAATAAATTAAATGAAAACTATTAAAGAATATTTTTAGTATTGATGTTAGAAAAGCATTAGTTTTATATTAAAAAATGCTAAAAAACATAAAATCTAACTCTGAAAAGATTTTAGCTTTTGTACTTTATTTTTTTGTGTATTATTTAATTATAATTTAGTTTAAATTTGCAAAATCTAAAATTTATTATATTTATGCTTTAACATTAGAGTAACAAAATAATTTTTAGTTTTCATGCGATTTCACATGATTTCAAACCCAAAAACTGCACAAACTGTCAAAATTTAAAACTAAATACAACTGTTTTTATTTAAGCTCCGGAGCTACGTCTATAGAAACTCTAAAGCTGTAGTTTCAAAAAGCATTGTATATAATCAAATTAAAAATAAAGCTAGAAGATAAAAAGATAAAAACTCTAAAAGCAAACTATTAATACAGGACAAAAAATAAACTTTTCAGAGTATGATACAAATTGAAATATAAAAAATACTTTTCGAGAATTTCTGAAAAGAGTGTAAAAGGTATAATTTTTACTCCTTAGTACTCTGAAATTCTTATTAAATAATTTTTTTTGGCATTTGCTTCAAAAAATCATAGAAAAAATATATGTTTAAATTAATAAATTTAAGATTTAAAGTCAAATGTTTGACAAAGCTTTTTATTTATAAACTGATATTCAGTTCCTACATAACTTCCATAGTGTAAATTTATATTGTATATGGTTTGATTTTATTAATCACAATTTCTAGAATACTAATTGCGGATAATAAAAGTTATAAAAATCATTCTATAAAAATAATTAAGTGTGGCGTATAAAAATATATTTATGGCATAAAATATCAAAATTGGGCATTTGAAAAAGTTAATATCAGCATTATGTAGGAATATCAAAATTCATAGTATCAGTATCTCTAAGATATATGTGTTATACACCGTTTTTAAATAGCCCCTTAACCAATAAATCATCAAGATGTTGTTTGGACGGAATTATATTTTTTTCTAGATTTCCTGCACTATTAATCAATCTTTATTTAAAAATTATTCCAAGATTATTTCACTTTTTTCCCTCAATTTCAGTATGGGTTCTATTTATTGTGATATAATAACAAATGAATTGAAGCTTTCATATAGGAGTACGAAATTTAACACCTTTCAATGCACCAAAAATGCATTGGCGATATACACTTCAAATGCATCTTCCAGTGTGATTAGATCTCTAAAGTGTTGTGAGATTCCAATTTCTTTGGATTTATCCTTTTAAAAAAATTCGATATTGGGGAAATTCGGGGTGCATAATGAAAAGCTATAGCTAATAAAGAAAGCTGAAATTCATTTCAGTTAAATAAAAGCAGGAAAATTCTAATATAATTTTCTTATTCCTTTTTATGTTTAAATTCCATTTAAAAGTTTTATAATTATAAAAATCATGATAATCTTCCCCACGAAATGTGTACAAATAAATTTTACTATTTCAATTTCAAAATAACCATATTTATACGTCTAAGTTTAGTTTTTTAATTTTAAAAACTGTATTTATGTCACCAGAATTCTTCGAAAATTGAAATTTGTTTATATAGCCTGTTTTACACGACTTTAGCTCTTATATATTTATTCGACGATAGATATGCTAATACATTTGTAAAAAATTTAATAGTGTCACCGCAACTTGCGATTTCTCCAAAGAAAGAATACAAGTAAGTGATTATGGGGTCTTGGTTTAATTTTTGAGTCTTTCTCATACTATATATTGAACCTATTGATTGCCTCTCAGTGTGTCAAGGATGATTTTACATAACTAATCGACTCCATTTTAAAGCCTTATGATGCTTCTAAGGAGGCTCCTTGCATTACTGACTCGACTCTTCCAGTAAAATTTTATTAGCATCGTGGTTCCTAGTCGTATAAAATGAACTCAACGGTTGTTGTGAACTCCTAATAGTGAAGATCCTTGTTGTGGTTTAGGAGCTTAATAGATTACTTTTCGAAGTACTTAGGACCAAAATTTCACACAGCGTTGTATTATTCTTGGTTGGGAGTAGTGGAGACAGCGCACAGCGATTAGTAGGACAGCGATTCCAGAGGAGAACCATCTCGAAACAGGAGTATCCGATCGCTTAGCACAGCTGAGACATAGTCTAGTGCACAAGTCCAGCGTTCGACAGTCAGACGGATCTCAGTGTCTAACAGCTATTTGTAGGAAAGCCATGTCGATCAAACCCACGTTTGGGTAGAAGCCTAATTTTATTAATCCTGTTAGAAGTAGGCTCTGACTAGGAGCTCAATAGCTTCAATGAACAACAGTTCATTGACAAAGAGCTTAATTCATGACTGCACGTAACCTCAGTCATCCAGCCTACTTGAAGAAACTCCAGGGGGGGAGGGTCTTTCGGTTCGTAGATCGCACCCTTTTCCCGTAGGTACGCAGCCGGTAGACCGGAAGAGGTGCTTATTGTAGTTAGGATAATAGTCTTTTCTATACGTCTTTTTCTTTTTTTCAAATTTTTTTAGTATAGTTTTTAATGACTTTATCTTACAATAAAATTACGTGATACAAAAAAAAACGGTTGTTGTGAAATACGAGCTCGATTTCATAGCAGTTTTTTATCTGTAATTTGTCTTCAGAACATAGCTTTAGTGGTGCCATGAAAATTTTGGGCTAGTCGTCTTTTCATCACGCAATTCCTAAATATAGGAGTATCCAATTCCAGCAATTTTTTTAGGAGTTTGGCTTTGGTGGCAAAATTCGGATAGAGATTATTATAGGTCGATTCACTTTTAAAGGCTACTAAACCTTGATTGAGTTATGAGGCTGAAAAATTTCAGGTTAATATTCTGATATCACTAAAAAGAGATGCTTTAGGGCCATCTTTAGCCAGAACCCCTGGGATACTTAAATTATGGAGACGAAATTGCGGTCGGGAGTTCATATCATGAGCTAATATCAAATTCATGCCATAAAGGATGGAGTCTGATTAAATGGTCGAGCTTGGTGCCATGTAATTCAGAGACAATTTGATGTATAAAATTTAAACGGCCTTCAAGCAAGAGTATATATCAACCTTCTATACCTCTTCACTTGAAAGTGATCTGAAAAGGTTCTCTGCAATATAATGAAACGTTTCTGAAAATTCGAAGCGACCTACCAAGCCCATTGATAGGATTTAAGTTGGGATAAATGGTCTTCCATATCTTTTTTAGAGAGTCTTGGACAATGTAGGACTCCCTGTTTTCAATCATACTCCTCGATTTTTTTGGCTGTTATTGGTTTTCTGCTTTTTAAAGGAAACTTTTTAATTGGAAATTATAAAATAATATGTTGAAGAGTTTTTTTTCAAAAGAAAAAAGGATAAAGATATCTCGTTAACTCAGTTGGAAGTTAAGCATAAATCCCTTTTTGTTTAAATGATTTGCTTTATTTTACAGCTTCAAGGGTTTTATTTATTTTTTCGAATAAACCATCAACATTGGATTTATCTTCTACTTGATGTATAATGTATCTGAATTTTACCAAGTAAATGAAATTGGATCCATTAACTTTTTTAAAGCATCATAATAGATTAATGATTGACTCTTAACTGTGATGTTAGACTTAGCTCAAAAAAGAGTTAGATGTTTTTTTTGCCACAGAATGGGTTTGATTTAAAGAAAAAAACATCATTGGAATGATATATTTCGAATCTATAAGATACAACCAATAGTATCTAATATTTTTTTTTAATTAGACGGCACCCAGTCAATGGTTTTATATTGTGAAAGGATTTGTTAATTCAAACTATAATTTTTGATATCGATTTAGACATATTTGATAATTAAGGCTATACTTTTTGTCCACAGTAAAGAGTACTAGACAAAATATAGCTCTTTTTAAAAACATATGCAGAATCAATAATATAGGCTAACAGACAAGAGATTCTGTCATGAAAATTCCATCAGCGCCTGTTTTCAAATAATTTTAAAACTCCCTTGTCATCAATTCCCCCATCAATCATCACTTCCTGTCCCAGGAGCACCTGGAATGATACTATCAATTCTTGGAAAGAGATTTAAAAACAAACCGCAAACTTTCCATTCTTCGATATCATTTTCAAAATTTATACCTAATTACATCAATAATATTGGTTGCATAAAAAAAATACTAAACCATCAATGCATTCAAAATATGAATTATAAATCAAATATACAAGATGTAAATTCCTTTAGTAAAAAAAAAATAAATAGCGGCCTTTACGAATTTTCCAGGGTAAAAAATGTATAGATTAAAGCTCCTTCTATTTATTTTGTTTATTTTTATTTACTTTAGATTTTAAAATTTTAAAACATTAAATAATAAAATTCCTATTTAATAGATCTCGGAAATCTGGGAAACCCTGAAATCCTATATTTTTCTTCAAAAGGAAGAAGAAATTATTAAAATTTTCTATAGTTTTCAAGAATTTGATTTTCGTGAATTTAATCTATCATCACAAGACTATAGATACCTCAGAAAGGTTTTCAGGAGAAGTTGCCAATATCCTGAATCAAAAATTTCTTTAATAATAACAGAATTAAAAGGTGAGATGAGCGCAAATAACAAGAAAGCGGTTTTGGAATTATATCAAAAAAAAATGGCAAACCTTGTTATTCATTTAGTGTTTTTGTCGGAATTCAAAGACATGCGCATAGGCTCTACTGAAGTTTCTGATTTAATATGGGCTTATTATTATCTTGGCGAGTATAGAAGCTCAATAATGATTTGGATTAGTTCAATGGACCAAATTTCAACTTCGTTGAATAAATTAAGAATTGATTCAAAAAATGAATCTTTTTCTGAAATCTCAAAGTTTGATTTTGCTATACAAACCATTAGATCATTTTGCCATACAGGCCCTATGCCTGAAAGAGCTTTAAAAATAAGCAAGTTAGATAGATTGGGGATTTCGGCCCACGCATATGCCATGGCATCCTCTTTATGCTTGAGGGATCCGCAAATCTCACGTTTAATCTATTTCACCGGGAGCTGGCTCCAATCTGTATATAATCTAAAAAATGACACATCCTGGCCCTCTCCGTTAATTATAAATCTTATTACAAACCCCTTTCCTAAGAAACCAAATTATAATACTTCCAATACCACTTATATCCGAAAAAAAAACGATAGGGTAAACCCTTCCTATTATCTGGATCACAATTTTATATCATTAATAGCGAATGATTTTTATCTCAACAATAAAGCTACGCACGGGAATATCGATTCAACACACTTTAAAAAGATTATTAGAAAAATATTTTACATTTATTTACACTCGCTATCTCTAAGCAACGAATACCAAAAATTGTTCGAAATATCTCAAGAGCTGATCACGAACAAAGATTATGTATCGAATTCAAGAAATGAGACACACGGAAACTTTATAAATCCTAAAAATGGCTTTCTTCTTGGAAAGGAGGATAATCTTCTTGCACCTCGGGGAAGAAATACTCTATTACCCGAATGGCTATACACAAACGAGATAGACGGTATTGCTGGGTTGACAATTTTGTCATCCTTGGTGAAAAACTCTAAAATGGATAAGGCGCGAAAAATAGTCTCTTATCTCTCAAAACTTGAGGTGTCGCAATCACAACCTATATGGAACTGCTTCTTAGCTGGTTTGTCTAATGGGAATAGGTACTCAGAAATATTATCCACTATTGAGGAAATAGAGTCGTCAAGAATTGGTTTCAGTCTTGAAATGCTAACTACATTAATTCGTGGGCTTCTCAGGTCAAAATCTGATCGCGGGTTGGTACTGGCATTGGATTTTTACAGAAAGACAGTTTCCAGATTTGGGCTGGACATCGTTTTGGTAGATGTTATGATTCGGGGACTTTTAAAATATGATTCCAAATTCGCACATTCATCCATTGACGAGGTGCTAACTATGTTTCTTCTGCGGCCTATCCGTCCCCAGAATGATACAATATCAATTTCTAACTCGAGGATCCTCCCTGAAAATACTCGTCTCATTCATACAATATTAGAAAACTACTATTCTATTTTAAACATAATCAAAGATTCCAATGTGAAAATTTTTTTGATCTCTGTGTACAATAATTATATGAAAAAACTAATCGATAATGAATTGAAACTAACTAATAATCACGAAGCGCTGTTGGCAATAAAGATTCTGGTGTCTGAGAACATGCTATTATTGGCAGTGCAATATTTTTCTGTATTCATAAGGAATAATAATGGCGCTATATTCAAATCCGTAACACATATTCTTGTTTCATCAATTATCAAAACAAGCTTGGAGTCTAGTCTAATGAATGAACCTTCAATCGATCCCACGAATTTCAATTTTCAGAACGAGAACTTTAATTTAGATAAGAATCTGGTTAGGGATAAAAGGTTCCTATCACCAAAAATTGCATCACAACCTCCAATAGACTCGAGATATGCTAAGGAAGATCATTTGGCTACCTTAAAAATTGAAGAATTGGACTCATTAATTGATACAAAATTCTTTGGATGGTTTTATTCCACAGTCCCTAGGCACCAATATGCAGTGGGTCATCTGGCAATATTCCAACAATTAATAAAATTCATAAATAGCAACTACTTCTCACTGGATAAGGATAAGCGATATGATCCCAATTATCGTGACCAAGTATCTAAGGTGTTCAAATTATACAATTTAATCAAGATTCTTTATGATAATTTTTCCGATCATGAAAACCCGGCTCCAATATTTAACTTAAGTTGCTATTTGTTAATAGTAAACTCTTTGACAGAAAGTGGATTTTATGTTGAGGCTAAATGTGTGTGGGATAATCTTTTGGAAGATAGAAGATTGAACATAAATCCCAATGGGGAGAAGTATCAGAGGTTCGGAGAAAAGTTCAAATACTATTAATCCATGAGGTTAGATTTTATAGCTATATAAAATAATTAAGTTTATAATTTTATAATTCATTAAGCTTCTTCAAATAGAGTAGAATATTAATAATTTTCACAAAATATAATAGATTTTTCAAAATATATGCAGTTATTGCTATTTAATATTCTTTGATCTGAATTGATTAGTTCAGTTTGACTGAGAGACAAACTTCGAGCTATATTTTATAAAAATTAAGCTTGATAAGTATGGTGATGATTTCTATTGGCGAAAGATCTTACTTGCAAGTTGTACAGATTGGGATGTAGTCGCAGAATACTAAATTAATTTAGTTTAGAGAGTATAATTTAATTTATTACATTATTATTGTATATGGAGATATAGTAGGTGGGATATTTTGTAAAATTACTTGATAAACAGACAGAGCAGACGTATCCTATATCAACAATCTTTTGATGGCAAAAACAGACGGCTCTAAAGTCAACATCTTTCTTTACAGGAACATTAACAAACTGTCTGGTGTATTGATCAGAAAGAAAACCAAACTAAATTTTTAATCAGTTAGCGATTTAAAAAAATATAATAATAATGAATAACTAAAATTACCAAAAGTGTTAGCAGGAGACCTTTAGGAGCAAATTCCATTATATAGTTGCCTCCAGTAATATCAGAAGCTTGCTCCAAAAAAGTCGAGTTTACTTTAGATATTCTACAAACGTCAATAGGAATATCAGCTTTTTGAGCTGCAAAAATGCAGTTCATTGTTGGTATATATTGTTTGGGATCATCATTTGAGACGGAGAGAATTAAGATCCGACTTGAGTAGTTGGAATTCCCAAATGATTTTTTAAATTTGTTTATATCTAAATGGGGGTTTAATAGTGAATATACTTATAAAAAATTTAATCAAAAAATATTAAATTACAAGCTAATGATCTCGATAAAGCATTAGCTATGCGGCAGACATCTAAAATATAGTCAGTTTATAAAAAATAAATTAATATGTTATTTACTAATACAAAAAATGATATATTTTATAAGTGGGAGGTGTAACAAACCAAAATTATCATGTTTAATAGACTTTTCGCGATCGATAATTGAGTTAAATCCAGACAAAAGATCTTGATCCGCTTTTCTGAATTGTGTATATCCAATTTCAAAGTTTATATTTGGCTGGTTTTCGTTTTTAGAAGGTTGTCTAGGATGGAAAAAGCGGCTAGGAATTTTTTTTACTCTTATTAAATCATGAGACTAAATAAAGGAGATATTAAATATAGGAGCTAATAAAAAAGAATGTTCCTACCATTCGGAATCTGATGCACCAATTACGGTTAATCTATTTTCGGGCTTTAAAGCCAAATAAGCGTTGACAAAAACGATGATCTGGGAGATAACATTATTAAATTGAATACCGGAATCTTCCCATAACACAGGGTTGCAATCAATTATCAATGTTAAAAGACTAGGATTGTCTAAATAAATCTTCCTATTAATATATGTATTTAAGTATTTTTTAAAATTTGTGTATACCTTCAATTGAGTCCATGTCGAAAGTTATGAAAATGCAAAAAGATGAATTTAGTTCATGTTAAATTTCTTTAGTTTTTGTATTAGAAAGCTGTTTCTATTATTGGCCTTATAAAGTAATGGAGCATAAAAAATATTAAAGATTATTGGGTTGTTTTATTTTTTGAATAGATACCAACACTTAAATTGAATTTAGTCTATTTGACTCAAATGTGAAGAAAAGGCCAATAGAATTACTTATAAATCATTGAGTATCTTAGCTCATTGATTTCTTCAAGCTTCAAATTTTATTTTTTCATTGATGAGGCAATTATTTTTTGCTGAAATCTGTTGCAAAATCATACCAACAAAAGCTATATAGATAGAAATTAGTAAAAAACGTACACGTTGTACAAGGAGTTAAGATTTAAACGTGGCTAACTTCATCTAGCAATATACTGATTGCTTATATACATGAAATTAATTTCATACCCACCACCCTCTTACTAACTTTGAGCATAGCTTCAAGCATACATGATATCTGAGGACACACTTAGTTACGAGTTTATCTTAAAATAAATCATAGTTAATTCACTGAAATGGAATGGCTACTCATTAGAGCTTAATTATAATGGGATATTTTATAACGTCGGCGTATACCCAGAAATCTTTATAAAAGACTTATAAGATATGTAACATCGCCTCGCCATGGTTTATACCTCTTTTGGGCAGTTAACAGGCTTAGCTAAATTAAATTTCAAGCTTTTCAACTGCTTGATTTGATCCGCTCTGATTCCTTTGATAATGAATCATTCAAGACCAGTCCTTCTTCTTATCCAATTCAGTGGGCGTTTTTGAGTATTTGTTTTAAACACAAATTTTAGCTTATAAAACTTAATCCCCTAGCCACTAAAAGTTATACTATAATTTAGAAATGTCATTGATACATAATAGCTTACTCTTTTTTGAGTATTTACATGAAATCAATGGGAAAAATAGTCAAACTTAACAGTAAAAAGTAATTAAATTTGTTAATTTTAATTAGAAAATATTATGACTTTGAAGGAGTCAACCTTTCAAGAAAAAGTTCAAGATTTCTTTTTTTTGGGGGGGGGGGGGTTCTATAAACATCAATTTCTTAATTAGTGCTCACGAGAGGTATTATTATATAAAACATAAACCCTTGGTATTTTTTCGATTTTATTTATAAGAATTCAGTTGAAGGTATCATATTATACATTGATCTTCTCTCACCATCCTTTACTGTTATTATTTTGAACTTAGAAGAATCTATTTAGATTAAAATTTGGTTTTTATATAAATAAATAAAAAACTATTAAATATTTATAGTTTATATTTTAGAGTTGGGGCCAATGAATTTGGATATGTATCAAAATTAAACCCCATCTTGCTAATAAATAATGCTTCGATAAATAAATTCATATTCATGTTGATAGATGGGCTTCTGTAATATTAGGTTCAAAACTTAGAGGCTTTAAGAATGTTTTTGTTTATTTTTGGCAATTTTCTATCTTTATTAGGATTGATTTATATGTAAATTAGAATATAGATTTATCAATAATGATCCAAAATCCAAAAATGTTACTGCAATTTCTAAAATATTCTTTTTCATGAAAAGGATTTATAATTTATTATTCCAAAGCCAATTAATTTGAATTTTAACATATTTTAATATTTCAGCGCCTTGTAGTATTCATTTTAAAATTGTTTATTTTTCTTGTTATAAAAAATTTAAACAAATTTTTTTTTTTGAAAATTTGAAGCATGAAATCGATATTTGTTTTTTTTTGGAGAATTTTTTTTTTGAACGATATAGGACCGTAGAATATACAAACTAATCTATAAATTTATATATTGATTCATTCCGATCAAGGTTACGAATTACTCTCGTAACTCAAAACGATCTAATTCACATATACTATAAAAAAAGGTGCTATAGATTATTAAATAAGTATCAAATACTAGATCTTATACATATTATATACTTAATGCATTTGGATTAGATAGGATTTATAAAAATTATTTTTTTATAGACTTTTGGGGTTTGAGCGATTCGAAATACAAATTAAAAGTATTTAATGATCTTAAAACTCCTTTCTATCAGAATATATGCTGCCACTGTAAATTGATTAAATTTTTTCGAAATCGAAACCTTTCCATCAAAAAAAAAGAATACTTTTAGTATAATATACGGGATTTATATAAGTTTGATAAAATATATATTTAAATGTTTGAAAAAGTATTCGTTTTGCAAGATAAGAACGACAACATCAAAATACATCTAATGATTATCATTAACCATTGACCTGAATATAGCTTAATATATGTACATACTAATGTTTTTTTTAAATAAAATATACAATAAAGTTCTTATAAATGAATTCTAGTATTATGGCTGGGTATTAGCTCCATTTTAAATCTATCATTTTGCTATATTCGCCAAAATAAACTAACTTGTAGATTCACCACTTTCTAAATAATAATAAAAAGTGGTCTTTTAATGTTATTATATGGATAGGTGAGGGTGGATTTCAATTTATATTATTCTCTCTAAATTGTGAGCACAAGATCCATGAGAAAATGGGATGGAACTGTTTTTCTTTTAGAGTAAGATAAACCATTTATTTCAGTTTTGGTTTCTAGAATATTTGGAGAAATTTCTGAAGTATTTTCAAACATATACCAATTCAAAATATAAATGAGCTTTATTTTTTTTTAATAAAAATTTAAAAAAGTAATTTTTAAAACTGTCTTTTCTAAAACAAGTTTAATAGCTATTATTGAAATTTTGTAATGACAATAAACATCATTTACTATCTTTACCCATAAAGCCACCTGAAACATAGATTTTATCTGGCTCTGGTACCACTTTCTAGTTACGCAAAGCTGGAAGAAACCATCTTATTTCAGATTACTATGATTTTCCTCTCAAAATTCCAATTTTTTATAAACAATTGAAATTTGATTTCAAAAATCAAAGAAAAAAGTCTGTGATGTAACAATAAAAAGATTTTCATTCTTCTAAATTTTCATTTAATTATTGTCTAATAGGATTTCACATATAAAAATAACTCTTGCAGAATGAATGCCTCTTTTTTGAGGGGTAAAAGATGATAATCATCAAATACCTGTATTTTATTATAGGTATAAGACATAATGCTTCGAATTTGAATATTGATGTCACCAGGAGATAATGGTTATTGATAGTTGCAATTGAAAGGCTTAAAGGAAAATATCGAATATTTAAGATTTATATTTTGATTTATTGATTAATATCGGGTTCAATGATGAGAAAATATATTTAATTTATAATTTTGGGGTTTATGGTCTATTAGTTTTACTAGTTGGTCCAGTTTTTTTAAGCTAAAATTGATTCACCACTATTAATTCAACCTTAAAATAAAAGTATTTTGAATCAACATTAAGGATAAGATAAAAAGCTGTCGGCTATGTTAGTAGCTCAAATCCGATTTCTCAATTCTCTTAATTATAAATCCCATTATTTTAGAACAGGTATAATACAAATTGAATAATTTATTATAATGCCAATTTATTAGATGTTTCAGCACAAGAGCCCACAAAAAAAAAATCATTATCCTTGGTCATGTACCAATTATGTCTTTTCTAAAACATCAGCAGGGCCTTTGTACACACACACATATATATAATCCGATTGGTTATTAATATCAGCCAAATTGTGGGGTTTCATGCAAATTAATTGCATCATCTTTTATTGATGAAATCGAATTCTGTACGCCATATCTCTTTATCTGCAATAAATCTAACACGCATTTGAAAGCAGGAAGAGGTTGGCAAAATATATATTATTTCATATCAGAATCAATTTTAAAAGAGCATGGGTCTTAATTTTCAAAGCCAAAGTATAAAAGCTCCATAATGTAGAAATGTGTTTATTATCTTAAGCTGTAGGTTCATTTTTCCTATTAGTTATCATATATTGAACATTATTTAATATCCTGTGGTTGAAAATAGTCCCAAGTTCCATTATTTTTACCCTTTTGCATTTATCCGGTTTTTTCCCCACAAAAAACTGTTAATCATCTGATAGATTTTTCAATATGAAAAGAGCCACGACTAGCATATTTATCAAGATTATAGTCTTGATAGTTTCTATGTTTTATATTATTTATTTCCTTAGAACCCCCAGAGTAGATGATTATTCTCCAAAAAACTTGGAAAAACTTGTTGATACTGAACTAGATTCTTCCCCGATATGTAAAACAAAGACTAGGGGGTTATTCGACCGACATTTAGAGAGAGATGGGAGGTATGAATACTTGAAATGGAACACTACAGAATATGAGGTAAGAAGATCAGATTTACTGCTGATTGATAAGCTGATTTTAGACAATGGAGTTCGACCCAAGGATACAAGAAGTAAAAGAAAATACTTCTTTTCAATGAATTTATTCAACAACGAAGAGGTTATTCCCCATCTGATACAAGAGTTATTGTTAGTTATCAAATTCTTGGGTGCAAAGAATGTGTTTTTATCAATATACGAAAATGGCTCAAATGATCAGACAAAAGAAATGCTTGGAAATTTAAAGACATATCTGAAGTCAATGGATGTGAGAAATAACATAGTAGTTGATGATGAGCCTAGACCCAAAAGTTACCACAGAATCGATTATTTGGCTAGTGTTCGTAACAAAGCTCTTGCACCTCTATGGACCGATGAGAAAAAAGGACTGCTTTATGATAAGGTGGTATTCATGAACGATGTATACTTTTGCAGAAACGATATTTTGGAGTTAATTTATCAATCCGACTTTCAAGTTGCTGATCTTGTAGCTCCTCTGGACGTTAGAAGCGATAACGAGGCACCTCCCAATTTGTTTTTTAGAGATGACTGGGTTGCCAGAGACCTAAAAGGCGAATTGTTTAATAGAGACCTAGATAAAGGACCTAATCACTCAGAATCTCGGATAAGAAATAGAAATTTTCTACCTTTCCAAGTTCAATGCTCGTGGAATGGTGCAGTTGTAATTAATTCAAAAGCATTTTATGGGAAAAATGCTATCAAATTCAGAAGATCAGACAAGAAAACAAGTGAATGTTCTGCATCTGAATGCTCTTTATTCTGTAACGATATGTGGAGAGCTGGTATGAGACGATTAATTGTTGCTCCAAAAGTTCTAGTCTCTTATAAAATAAAAACGGCTAAATTGTTGGATTCTAGGCGGGTTTTGGCTCTGAATACTACCACAAAGTTAGTAGAGAGAGTTAAATATATTGATGGACCAACAGATATCGTATGTAGGGAAATGGTTGGTGATAACTTACTCCATCCGGATATGCCGGACCGAAAAATAAAATATACAGATGACGATACAAAGGTTTATTAATTATTTAATTGAAGCTTTGTGTTTTTATATTTAACAAGAAATAACTATATCTGCATCGATTCATATTTAAAATTTTTAAAATATATCTTTGTTTGATTTTTTTTGCGGGAAATTTATTTTAAAGTTAATTAAAAAATTTAAAAAATCTTCAACCAACTCCCCTCAGCCGCTCTATCAGCTCCATACTTGAGGGTATTGGTTCAAGGAATATATCCTTTTTTTCTTCAAAAAATGATTTTTCTATATAAGGATGCCTTAGGTGCATTGAATATAATCACCCCTCTATACCGTTTTATAAAAAGAATATTACACTAATCAGAATTTATATTTAATATTCGATCCATTCATGGCTCCAATTTTTTCAAAAAAAATATTAGTATTTATTTATAAAAGATCTGTACTCTATTTATGCCATAAATAAGTATATTTATAAGAGTTAATAACCTCTAAAGTAGCATATCTATTGGATACGCAAACAATTTTTTAATGAGATAAATATAAATGTAGTGTAAGGTAGGGTAGGGTAGAGTGGTTTTCGGTTTGATTCATCTTAGATTTCCCCAAGAAAAAAATATGCATAAAGATATGCATAAAGATATGCATAAAGGATCCGTAATAGATTTTTTACTATTTTTTAAGAAATATGCACTTTAAGGGTGTGCTTCAATGAATTTAAATTGGAAATAATAATAATTAATTTTCACCGGATTCGGAGGAAAATCGTTTAAATAGATATGAGGATTTTAAAAATCTCCGAAAATTGCTTATATGGCAAGATAATGAATCAAACTTAGTTAATGCCTATGTGGGCTTCGAATAGGTTGTTCAGCTCTCTTCGTGAATATTTTTTTTATATTAACAGACCATTCAAACAGAACACATAACCTTATGAGTTTAAGTTGTTCATCAGTCTTCTTGAACTTTTACCCTCGAAGTATGGAGCCTCCATAACGACGGAGGGGGGTTATGCGACTTTTTTATTTATTTATTGGTTTTTACGACCTTTTATTGACTTTAAAATAAATTTCTCGTAAAAAAGGCTAATTATAGGATGTATGAGTCTCTAGGCTTAACTTTAGAATACCAGTTTGCTTTTTATTGACGATTCTGTGCTATTAGTTGAAATGGGGGTTATAGCTTAATATTATACAAGGTTAAAAAGTCCTAATTACTGAACAGTATAATTTTTTGGGTAACATAGCGAATATTAAATGGGTTGTTAGAGGAACCATCAAAGCTACAAATCAAAGGTCAGTATGACTTTCTATTCGGAAAATAGTTTCATCAAGCTTCCATAAGTGTCTACCATTATAAAAATAAAAATCATAAATATGGTTCTGATGCCTAATGACTGCTACTGAAGCGAGGCGTTTGGCATGAGCGAAACCAGAGTCAAACCGACACTTGCAGAAATCAACAAAGCTATCCGAATGGCTACCAATTTCGGTAATCAAGTCTGCTATGGAACGGGTCCGAGCCAAACTGGCGATAAAATACGTCTCCTTAAAAAATAATACTGCTAGAGAGCTCGCATATCGCTCTTGACAGCACATAAAACTTGGGTTTACAACCTAATATAATCTTCCATCAGTGCCAAAATGGCCACCTGGGCTACCATAAATGCAATATGGATAAATAAATTTGTGCCCAAAAATCAAAAGGTGAAACAGTCGTCACCTCACTCAAAGGAAGAACAAAAATAACCCATCAGAAATTTTCCAGTGGACGGTGTATGGAAAAATCTGCGGAAAAGGAAACTGGATAAATCTTGAGCTGATTTATCCCGAACTAAAGATTGTCCTCCAAAATGTGGGTAAAATGTGAATGTTGACTTCCCGAAAAGCTTAAAAACCATCAGATTTGATATTTTCATATTAAAAATTTAGAAAAAAAATTTCCATCTGAAAAAAATAATGAGCCTAAAACTTTGGAAAATGTATTATTGAATTGCTTTAAGTGGGATATAAAACTAAATGAGAAGATCTACAGGTTCATACCTGTTCATATCAGATCTGGAATATAAAAAAAACCCTGTCCTTCCAGAAATCCCACTGGTGATAGCTGGAGGCTACTGGGTGGGGAGAGGGTTCTAAACATACTTTAATTCAAATAGAAACTAACACACCAATATTTATTTTGTACTGGGAACAAAAAAAAAAGATTGGTATTGGCATGCCCAGAAAACTTAAGAACCAGAGATTAAATTTTTCACTAGCTCCTTTGAGCTACATATATAGTACATTGAGCTTCTAGAGATGCAGAGGGGATTTGCGTGGCAATTTTTTTAAATTTTTTTAAATTAAATTTTTATAATTTCTTATTGACTTTAAAAAAAATTCTCTTAAAAGGTGGGTAGGATGCTTGTAAATAAACCCAAATTCGGTGTAATGGATATCACTAGTCTTTGATCGTCCGACCTGATCTTCAGTAATACCAAGAAACCTCGAATATTTTTCATCGCTGAAATATTTTATAAATTACTTATAATAAATTTAATGATATTGGTATGACGAAAGTGACGAAAAAAGGCCAATAGTGTAATCTATTTCGGATTAGCTTTTTTGATTAGTCTGGAACGTCCATCCGCCTAAAAATAATATATATATATATATATATATATTACTAATAATTACTGGTTTTTATGGAGATGAAAAATTCTCTATTAATAAAAACAGGATCTATTCACTTCCGGAAAAAATATACTAAACCATAAGACATGTTATAAAATTCGGAAAATAAGCCTCAATTGAATGGGCGAGAGTAAAGCTTAAGACAAAACATTTCTTTCTAAAAAACAGTCAATCCCCGTTATATTGTACACATTTCCCTATGTAATTTCGGGAAAATAGGGATTAATTAAAAAAAATAGTGAAAAAAATGAAAAAAAAGCAAAACCTTATTCGAAATAAGTGAATTAAATTTGACCGTAGTGCATCAAATAAAATTAAAATGGGGATGAATACAAGTTAGAGCGATTAAATAAAAAATAAAAAAATTGAACTTCAAAAATGATGAATCTGAATTCGATAAAATTTAAAATCGTCTTGGATTACAAGATTCGGGTTTCCGGTTATATTAAAAATATGTATTAACATGATTGGATCCATGAAATTTTTAATTTTATCAAATTCAGACTCACCTTTTTTGAATTAAAAACCAGTGTTATTATTTAGTAGCTCAAATTTGTATTCTTTTTCACTTTTTTTTTAAAGTTGGTTAAATTGTATCCAAATTTTATTAGCTTATTTTGGATCCATTTTTACTCATTTTTCATTTCTTTCACTATTTCAAAACCGAATTCACTTTTTTTGTCCCCATTTTTTCGAAATCGATTTGAAAAATATTTATATACAAAATTTATAATTTAAATTTATGGATTTCAAAACTCATAATTCGCATATATTGATCATAATGGCTACATGGTTGATATTCCTGCTAAAATTGATAAAAATATTAGTTAAAATCCATTAAATTAAATTTTATCACTATAATCGAAAGAAAAAAATAATATTTGCAATTTTGAAATCTAATAGTTGATATTGAACCTAAAAATGTGTGATAATAAAATAAATAAATCTCTAAGTGTCTTTTCATTAGCTAAATCCAGGACTTAGGAAAATCGGTAAATTTTGAAAGAGTATCTTTTGAACATCGAATGATTTTCAATAACGAAATTTAATATTCGAAGATAATAAAAATTTAATTTATTCTAACTAAATTTAAAGCATGAAAATTACAACAGATACAAATGGTTTTTTCATTTAAGTTAAATTATTTTAATGAGTTTATCAAGAAGCCAACACCCTCTCTAATTTTATTGTTATTAAAAAGTCGATTTAATAATTTTTAGAATCAGTTTTTTGAATTTTATAAAACTCTTTAGAGTAGGTTAAAAGATTATTTAATTTGGTTTAAATCTGGCAACTCATAGATTGACTCTTAATCATAAAATATAAATTTCCATTTTGAATCAGCATTCCCGGGATTATTTGTTTTTAGAATATAGAAGATCATCATTACATGTTAAACCGATAT
>LSSL01002432.1:0-25480 GCA_001953115.1 Smittium mucronatum
ATCTCAAAAATCTGAGCTCTGAGTATGTTTTCAAACTGTTAAAATATTTCGTTTTCGAATTCTAGAATCTATTTTTTTGTGAAGCATAACTATAGCTATCTTGCTATTTTCTCCGGTTAATATTTTAATTCCAGGACAAATTTGCTGTATGAAATAGTTGAAATAAGATTTTTCAGAGAGTCTCAATGTATAAATTGTATCAAGAGCCATACTGAGGGAATCAGATCTTCCAAATCGTTTTTCAAGTTATTGTCTCAAATTATCACAACAGTCAATGTTTCTGTCAGGTTCAGCGTCATATCAACTCCTACCCTCCTCTTTCAAATAGTCAAATACCAGTATTCGCTTTTGATGGCCATTTAAAATATGATAGTTGGTAAAGAGCTCGATTACTCTATGTGCCTATGTATTGATCGATGTTGATTGTCCTTCGAAGGCTGGCATCTTCAGAATGATATTGAGTGAAGCGACTCCTGAAAAAACGGTATTTCCACCTTTTCGATTCTGAACCTCCATCAGCTTTCACATGAGTTATACCTATCTACTGGCAAGCTGCTCACATTTTTCTGAAGTTTCAGCTTTCAGGCATTCAAAGGAAATTTAGTTTTAAAGACGGATTCGGTTTGAGGATTTGATGTCTTTTTTTTTCTTTTAAAGATCAGATTCGTTTTTAGAGATGACAGAAATCAAAATTTTAAATTTAGACTCCAACTTGCTGTGCTCTTCTGCAAGTGTCTTTAAGCTAGATTCAACATCGATGATTTTTTTTCTAAGAGCGGCGATTTCGGTTTCTTCTATTGCAAGGAGTTCTCCAGCATTGGCAATTTGACCTGTAGTAACTTAAATTGGAGTCTCTGAAATTTTTAATAATAATAATAATAATAATAATAGATAGAGGATATTAAATAATGGTTCTCCACCAATTTTTAAGTATTTTTATAAGAGTGTAAATATTAGAAAATTTTATTCTAAAATTAAAAGCTAAGAGAATAGAGAGGGGGTGCGAGCGAAAGAGAGCTTTAAAAAAACTAAATGAAAAAATAATTCAAATATAGCAAATTAAATGATCTGTCAAGTCCAGAAATATTTTTATTGGATAATACCGAATTTACTTAATTTAAATTCAGCCAATAGATGAATTAATTTCAATTACCCCATGGTCCAAAATTCCAATAGCATTGTAATTTATACCATTGGGTATTTGGCTTTTTTGGCTATCCATCGAACTAGATTGTATGTCGGCATAATGACATCTGATTGGCGTAACAGAGTTTAAAGAGTTTTTTAGTGATTTCGGTGTAATCGCTATCAATAAAACATCATCGGAAAATAGTAGTCCAGGAAAGTTTTTTCCTAGTGAGGGCACATACACATCCTCCATCTCAAAAATATCGTTTATAAAAAAATTGAATAAAATCGGCGATACTGGATATCACTTTCGCGCACTAAAATTGTAGTCAAATTTCTCCGCCATTTGATTTCCTATTCATACAGTAGATTTCGGTTACTCATACATTCCCTTTATGATGTTTAAAAATTCTCCTTCCGATTCCCATATTCATCAGCTTATTTATCAGTGCCATGTCTAGTACAGGTTCATAAGCTTTAAAGAAATATATAAATTCTATCCATTTTTCTAAGCCCATAATTTTACTCTGTTTTACAATTTCGTACAAAATTGACATCTGTAGACGAATCACTTTCGAGTCCTAAAGCCTAATTGTTCTTTTGCTATCATTTTATATTTTTCGCTGGTGGATGGAAGTTCATTGGCCAGAATTTTGGCCAGAATTTTTATAAACTTCGGTATAATCGAGATATCACGGTGATTGCTTAGATATTGGAGATTTTTTTTGGGAACAAGTGCTAAAATGCTGGTCAACATTATCTCGTAAATGTTTCTGGATTCCCAAATACATCTCAGAATTTTAAAAAGTTCCTTTGCCATTTTTGAAGTAGGTGAAATTTCCGAACTGGCAAGTTTCCATACTTCATTTGGGATTCCATCGGTCCCAGATGCTTTATTTTTTGGTATTTCTTTTAGAGCAGGGGTTATTTATAACCATTTTATTGATTCATAACATTCTGTAAATAATTCTATTTCATAATTCAAAATTAGTTCCCGCTTATCAGTAGTCCTAATGTTCCCAGTTAAATAAATAGCAAGGTTTTTGAAGTGATTTTTGAAAATTTTAGTTTGGACTCAATATATGTTATTACATTTTTGTAAATATTAATTACCGGACCCGTTAAAGTGCTTTTTTTTAAAATTTCCCGTTTATTATTTTATCCATTTTTACATTTTTTTGATTCATTAGTAGTTATACACTCATTAAGTTTCAAGAGTTTTTTTTTTCATGAAAGATTTTTGAAAAAAGTTTTTTTGACTTCTCATAATCATTTTTTACCCATTAGATAGGCATCCAAATTGATTTTACCATTAGTCAGAGGTTTAATTTTTTTTGTTTTTTCTTGATTTTTTTGATCTGCGGGATCGGTTATGTATATTTCAGCACCTAATCGGACATATTCCATCCATATATTATCAACTATTTAATTAGATTTTTTTTGATTTCTACTAGATCTGTGACCAATAAATCGAATCGTTTGCATGAAATTTATTGGCCCTTGACCGATTTTTTTTTTCATGTTGATTTTACTTTTTAAAACGAGTATGGAGAAAGTAGATCTATCATACTATTCAGCAATGTTTAATTTTCAGAAATGTCTACATACTTATTTGAAGTGCACAGGTTTGATCTTGAACCGAGTTTTTAGTGAAATATATTATCGATCATTCGACCCGTTATATTATTATATCATCGAGACCCCAATTAGTTTGATACTCTGGCATGTTTAAAAGTAATCCCACTCCTTTTGAGAAGCTGTTAGCTTTTATCTCTGTTCGTGTTAAAGTTTCATATGCATATATTTTTTTCATAAATCTCTAGATTTCATTCAGTGTCCTTTTTTTTCCCAACCCCATAAGGTGGTATGCGATAATTAAATATCACAATTTAAATCTTTTCTTTATTTTTTGTCTCTCCCTGGACAATCCCTACCGTCCAAGATGACCATTATATGAGTTCGCTTATAGATAGCTCGGATTTATTTTTGACTGCTATCAAAATTCGGTTACTTCTTTTCGTCATTTCAGTCTTAAATTTGATGGTGGTATATCCGGGTATCCTACAGTGACATGATTTTATATTTATTAGAATCTCCTGCAATAATGAAAAATATGTTTTTGCTATATTAAGCATATATTCTGGTTATAGTGTCACTGATTTTATACCTCGGATATTAAAGTTAATCAATTTGAATTTCGAAACTCCAAATTCGAGATTATTTTTATTGAATGGTATATTTTTCCTGAGTTTTTATATTTTTTTCAACGCGAATTTTCTCACCTAGTGACTTTTGCGGCTTGATGATATCCGTTTTTGCTGCATAAAAGTTTGAATTGTTAATCTCATATGCTTCGTGTCTATATTATTTGTTTTTTTTGTTTGATTTTCTTGATAATATATTTTTTTAATTTGAGTTTTGTATGGTTTAAAAAGTGTTTTTTAAGATCTTGGAGCTCAACTCTGGTATGTTAAAAACTATAAGCTTATTACCATAAGTTATGTTTTTTTGAATTTTTATATTTTTTGTCGATTTTATGATTTTCTGTCATCATTTTATTTTAGTTTTGGTTTTTTGGAGTTCTCACTGCACCATGAGGGCCCCATGAAGATGTGGGAGGGTTTCGTTTTTTTATTTTTTCAAAAATTATACTTTCTACCTCCATGAATTCATCAATTTTGATATCATTTCTTCTATATTTTCTAGAGACTTCTCTATATTTCTTATTTTCCGGGTCAAAATCACTGGAATATCCATCATCACTGATCCCAAACTCTTTTTTGGTTTTTTTCCTGGTCGTAATCCGATCCAGAATAAATTCAACTCGGATAGTTCAGATTATTGGCCATAGAAAAAATAATCCTGCAATTCTGAAGTTGACATATTATTCATCACAGATGATTCAAGGTTTCCAGAATATCTATTTATCCCGAATTTATTTTTTCCGGAGGATTTTTGGTCAGCTTTTTTACCTCCCTTATCTGTTTTATCTGATCAAGTGCTTTGAGTTTTTATCCCATATGTGGATTTTTATTTCTCAGATAGCACTGTACCCATAAATTTTTCTCCGGCATAGTCTCCTTTATCTTCATTGCTTATCTTTTATTTCCTGGTTTGATTGAATTGATTTTAATTTTTGTAGCATCGGTATAAGAGCCAGTTTTTTTTGATTTTTCCATTTTTCCACTTTTAGATTGAGTTTTTGAGTGATTTTTATTTCTTTTTTACTGTTTTTATTCTTTCCGGACATTGTAAAGATTTATCTTTCCTTCCTGATTTATTAAGAACAATGGAAGAGGGGTATATAAGGTATTTTTACTAAAGAGCAATTTTGCACAGTATTGCAAAAATACGATGGAATCTTTCGTATTCCTTGCACTGACGAAGAAAGAAAAAGAAGTGTAGAAAAAAATATCATATTAACTACAATAAGCTTTTCTGCCCAGTTACTGGCTGTGTACCTACAGGAAAAGGGTGGAATCTACCAGCCAGAGACCTCCTCCCCTATCAACCACGTATAAAAGCATCTTTTATACTAAAAAAGTCAAGAAAGAATTATTATAAAAAATATAACTGTTTTTTTTACTAAGGTTATATTAAAAACAGTTCTAAAATCTAAAATAATTAATATTAAAAAAATTTTTCCCCATCAAAATCTTTAAAATCACAAAAAAAATCCAAAATAAAAATATTATTCTACGCACATTAGAATTCTATTGTCTTTTTTTTAAAAAAATAGGAAAAAGTGCAGATAAGTCTATAATAAGATAAATAAATATTCTTAGTACTAACGATTTAAAGAAAAATTTTAGACATTTAATAGGAATTATGAAAAAAAATAATTAGAGGGAAATTTGCAAAATATATATATTTAAAGTTGAGTCTCAAGAGAAGGAAGTGTTATTATTTAAAGCTAGTGGATTTGAGCATATTTTTCATTGCAGACTTTGCATTTTCGAAATGAGAACTGGGCTTGTTTTTAGAGGTCTTGGATCGATCATTAGATTTTTTTTTCGGCTTATTATCTATAATTTTGGTATTTACGTTCTTGTCTTGATGGTTGCTGACCTCTGATTTTTGTGTTTGAGAAATTTTATTGTCTTTGGCTTGGTTAGAGTTAGCAAGATTTTGAGTTTGAGAAGATTTTTTCATTTGATTCTCTCTCTTGCGCAAAGTTAAAATATTTTCAATAGCGAATTCTACAAACAATAATCTTTTATTTGGATTTGAAGGTTTGGATGAAGTTTCCTTGGATACGGAGAAAGTTTTCATTGGATTAGTAAGGTTTAAAGCTCTTAAACACGCTAAAGCATGAGCGTGGTGTTTAAATTCAACAAAACCAATACCGGATGATTTTCCTGGTTGCCCACCCGATTCTTTTTTAAATTCTGACCTTATTAATTTTACTTGGACTAATTTCGGAAGCCGATCCCATCCCTCAAGCATTTCATCCTTAGAAAGTGGAGAGGTTTTATTTTCCTTAACATTAGATTTAAACAGAGCTATGGAGTTCATTGCAACTCTTCTAAGATCGGCTTCAGTAGCGGATTTGGGAATATTTCGTATACAGAGTCTAGTTTTAGATAGTTTAAGGTTTGGATTTCGTTGGATTTGGTACTTTCGTGTGCCGTAATATTTTTGGTGTGTTTCTAATTCTTCCGGAGTTAACTTCGAAGCAGATTCGGAATTTGGAAACACCACTAAATGTTAAATTTTCAAAAAAATTAAAAATTAAAAACGAAAAGAGGAAACGAAAGTCAAAAGTAAATTCTAAAAAATAATTTGGGCGGATAGAATACCTCCTTCTCGTATCAGATAAGTGTTTCTAGCATCCAGAGTTTGTCTTTTGCGAGCATTTATTTCAGTTAAATCCTGTGCTCTTTTGCGGCTTACTGCCGGGGATAGGTTGAGAAGTCTACCTCGAATGGTAAACATTGAGATTGTTCCAATAGTCTTGGGATTCTCTTGGACTAAAACAGAGGCTGATGCGGCATATTTTTTAGAATTTTTATTTTCTTTGGGAACAGAAGAGGTAGTGTCATTTGATGATATGGATAATTGAGATAACTTCAATGCCTCGATGTTTTCTGAGAGACACTTATCACAATCTGACTTTTCCCAAAAATTTACGAAAGCTGTACCACGAGACTTTAATGACTTGTTGTCTAATACGATTCTACAATATTTGACCTTTCCAAACTGTTTGAATAATTCATATAACTCCTCTTCTTCAACCTCAAAAGGCACGTTTTTGACAAAAAGAGTATTTTCCTGGTCTTGAAAATTTAATGATGAATTTTTATCATTTTCTTCATCGTTATCAGATCCGCTTTCAGAGTTATCTTCGTCCTCGTCTTCGTCTTCGTCTTCATCAACATCATTTTTTGTTTCAATATCACTGTCACCATCGTCAGTATCGTCTTCATCCTCTGAATTTTCAGATGAAGAGGATTGAGAAGCTTCTTCATTTATAGATTGATCAGTTAGCATTTTAGAATAGTCAGTCTTAGAGAAAGCCCAATCTACAGCAACAGTTCTACCTTCTAAGATGGTTCCGTTAATGGAATTTATTGCCTAAAAGTGAAATTTTGAAAGTTTTTTTTTTGTTTTAAAAAAAATAAATAAAAAAGATGATATAAGAATAAAAAAATCTTACAGCCAAAGCCTGATCTTTGCTTAACATTTGAACGAAAGCAAATCCTCTTAATGGGCCTCCAGTGAATTTTCTAGGTAGCGAAACCTCTTCAACAAGTCCATATTTAGAGAATAGCTGTAAAAGCTCATGTTCTCTGATTTTAAATGAAAGGTTTCTGATAATAAGCCTTAAACTCTTATCAAAATTTGTGCCCTAAGAGTGGTCAAAATAATAAAGTTAAAATAATAAAATATTTTTAAAAAATGAGAAAACTTTATGGAAAATGAGTTACAAGTAGTTCAGCGGATATTAAATCACCCTTAAAGATATGGCCGTTTAAAGATTTTACAGCGGAAACAGCCTCTGAATGAGATGAATACTGGATAAATGCTTCACCTGAAAATCAAAGTAAATAGAAGGTAAAAAGATGAGAATCAAGCATAATAACTAAGTTTAAATACCTTTATAGTCATCAGAAGATTCTTTTGAGTCCTTAAAAAAAATTTGCTTTACAGACCCAGATTTTTTTGTTTTATGCTTAATATCTTTGACGGTAATTGAGTCCTTTAAACCAGATATTTTGATGAAACTGGACAATGAAGATTTGGATATTTTGGGCCTAAGAAAATAAAAGTGGATAGTTTAAAAAAGTGCAAGGAAAAAAAAAAGAGTCTAAATAGGATTACCTTTTAGCAATCTTATTAACTTTCAAATTGGTTGCAGCTTTTCTTTTTTCGGAAAATACTTTGTTTTCATTCGGCAAACCTGAAAACGAAAGCCAGATAGATTTGTAATAAATGAGAATAAAAAAATAAATCCATCAAAAAAATAAATGAACAGATTAATGAGAAGTTTAGCAAATAAAGAACCTTTTTTGATGGCAAATTCTAACAAAAGCTTTTTTTTGTTCAAGAACAGTTTATCACTCAAGACTTCAAGAGCCACTTTAGCATCTTCTGCTAAAGCACTATATAAATAAATGACATAAAGAAACTAGTTTCAAAAATGAACATTTGGAAAGAGAAAAATTTATGAAGAAAAATAAAGGTATAAATTCAAATTGGGAAAAGAGAGGCTTACTAATGAACGAAACCAAATCCTTTGCTTATTTTAGGAGAGTTCGAAGGGACTATTTCAGAAATTGAGGGGTCTTGGGGATCCAAAGTGGATTCTGGAGGCTTTTCGTAAACAATAAAACAAGAACGTACAGGTCCGACTTCACCAAAAAAATCCAGCAGCTGATCGTTAGTAGCGTCAAGGGGGATTCCTCGGACGAATAAAGATGAACAACCATAAGATTTTGACTTTTCATCTGTATTTGCTTCAGGGGCAGGAGGGGGTTGGGTGCTTTCTTTTGGTTGTTCAGAATCCATTATTGTTTGATGAAGACGTTCTTTTGAATCAATTAACAAAGTAAATGAAAATTTTGTAGTGCAATTGAAAACTTGATTAGGAAATGAAACAAATCAAAACTGGAATTCATTAGACTTGTTTAAAATAATAGAAAATTTTTTATGAACCCAAAATTCAAATGCAGCAAATATTCATAAAAATTTCAAAAGAAATAAATTTTCGAGTTTAGTTTTTTATGTGTGGATCCATTTTGCTGATCTGACCAATCACGAATATTCTCGTCCAAACTAAAAAAATTTCTTTAAATATAAATGAAAGGTGATTGGGTGTTTATTACTTAGAAAAAACAGACAAGTGGGAAAAAAATCAACTAAGCAGCATATATAAGAAATGATTTGACAATAAAATGGGCCAATTAAATAAGATCACTGCATGCTGAATAAGTATTAATTATTGGGTGAAAATTATGGATGGTTTGATGTTGGCTTAATTCAACTATACAATTGGTTGAATGCATTATGAGGAAAGTGAGTAGCGAATAGCGTGCATTTAAGCGTAAAGATATTAGGAAACAGCCAATATGAATAGAAGCGACCAATGGAAAATCATATTTAAATAACATTAACTAATGAGAGAAAGGCCATCCATGTAGATGAATTCAGCGAAGAAAATCAAAAATATTGCAGAGAAGAGAATTATAGGATACTTGACGAAGCCGTTGATAAGATAAAGGCCAAAAAACTGGGAGTTGAAAATCGATTGTTTTGGGGCTTCTACTATCTTCTCGCCATCTTGCTTCTGGAATTTAGATGAATCATTATCGTTCGAGGTTGAGTCTCTACCACCAGGAGCATTTTTAGTTATTGAAGGCTTGGTACAAGACACATTACTATCCTGTCGAGAGTTGGAGTTTGAGGAATTTAGATGTTTGTTAGACAGATTAAATTGAGTTTTGGATCCTATAGCTATGTTAACGTCTGATAAAATTTCCTGAATAATAGAAATATATAGGTTGTCAAGAGTGAATTATTTTATAATGAAATGTGAAAAATTTAGACAATTCAAGGAGAATTATTACTTTAAGTGCTAAAATATCGGAATTAATCTTGTCGATAGAAGACAGTATCAAGTCTAGTTTTTTGCTCGGGTCAAGCATATCTCTGTGTATTACCAAAATTAAGAGGTAGAGTTCAAAAAGTTAAATCAGATTTAAAAATGAGTTAATTCAATATACCTTGAATTGATGTTTGGGGATAATAGTATCCCATCAGTTTTGTTTAATATCGAATTTTGGTTAATTTGGGATTTTTTTTTTGATGGGCTTTTAGAGATATCACCATTGTCTTTAAAGGAGGAAACCCAGCCAAGAAGAGAGCCATCTTCAACAAATTTGTGGTTGGTCATGTCTGGAGTTTTATCGAACAAGTTAGGAACGTTTTCTGAGTCATGAATTCTATCAGTAAAATTTTTTTCAAATTTAACTTCATGTTTGGTTTGTTTTTTATGAATTGAGTTTCTAATTAAGGGATCGAAGCTTTCTAAAAGGCTAATATCTTTATTAGATTCAACTTTTGGGCTTAAATTAGAGTTACTGATATGGGAAGTTAAGATATCATTTTGGCTAATTGAGTGGCTATTTAAATTGAACTTGGGAACATCTAAAACTAAGGAGAAAAAAACAATCAGTTAAATAAATCCATGACATATAAAATACACAAGAATAACTTTATATAAAAAAAATAATGTATCAAGATCTACCAATATCTTTGCTAATATCAGTTGCATTGAAGGATGTGTTGAAGTTGGGTTTAGCAGGGGTTCTTTGAATTATTCTATTCTTTTTGATGCTGTTGACAGTAATTTTACCGAGACTCTAATAAAAAAGAATTTGGCAAAACGTTGAAAAATAAAGAGTTTTTTGAGGCAAAAAAAGAGTAGGGGAAAGAGAGTACACATTTAGGGAAAGCATGAAAATCATAATTAAAATTGAATGGCAAAAGAATTACTTTAAAATCATTGTCTTCGTTGAAATCAAGTTCTAATAGCTTGGCCTCATCTTCCTCATCAAGCATGAAAGCTGCGTTAGGATCGTCAGAGCTTTCAAACTCGAGGGAATCTGTGCTAGCATCGGAAATATACCTTAAATTAGAAACAGGAATTTCGGCATTAAGCTGCTCTGAATTTATATTTTGATCAAATGAAGAATCGGTTTTCATGTTGAATTGATTATGTGAACTGCGATTTTGAATGGATTCGAGAGAGGGATCTTGATGAAAAGAATTTAAGGAATCCCCAGAAACAAATTTAGAGGTTTCAGGTTTAAGAGTTTTAATAATTTGGTTCTCGGGAACAGAGTTAAAGAGGTTTGAATCCCCAAAGTTAGAATTTTCAGTGATAATGTTTTTGGGGCTGGGGTTTTCAGAAATCTGTGTTTTAGAAACGGCTTTTTTGGTATTTAAATTTGAATTTTTAGAAACATTAAATTCTGGTATTAAATTTAAGGAAATAGGAATTTGATTGTCAATTTTAGAGGCCGAAGACTTTGAGTCTTGATTTCTAGAGACATAAACGGCGGAATTTGAGATTGGGGGAGAGAATATTGGTTCATTGAAGGTTGGGGAGTATTTAGAAGACTTGTAATTGTGACCAATATCGGAGTTAGCTTTTTTCAATAAATTTTGAGGGGCTTTATATTTTGAGGAAATTCGAGAATTGCTTATATGATCAAATTCAAAGCTTTTAATTTTGGAAGAAAGAGTTAAAGGATGAGGAGAGTGTTCAGAATTGGATAGTGATAAGCCGATGGTTTTAAAATTGACAGAGTCATTGGGATTGGACGTGAAATGAAAATGACGGTATTTTTTGATTTGTTTATTTTCTTCTAGGAAAGATGAAAGAGTTTCCTGATCTTCAGGCTTGGTTTTAATCGCACTTGAAGGAGCACCCCTCCGCTGAGGCCTTTTCTTTTTAGTAATCTCGGGCATTTTATATTGGAAATAACACAAGAAATAGAGCAGCAAGCAATCACATATTTTACAACAAAGATAAACAGAAAAAACAACTTCTGGAATGTTTTGACCGGAATTGATTTCAGTCTTTTTGCTCTAAAATCAGAGTCAAATCCTGAGTTAGTTGCAACTGAGCTCCTATTTGCTGCATTTTATTTCCGTGCAATTCTTGTCTAATAGAACATAAGACAAAACACATAGCTTCGAAATGCATTGGCTCATTGAATTTAAGAGCCAATGGATATATAGGCACAGTTGTGCTGCCTCTGGTGAGGATTAGCGCTGCAGCCAATGCAATACAGCATGTGAGGCTGAGCCCCCATTTTGGGGCTTCTGTTATACTGAAGCCACAGAATCACCAGCTATTGGAAAGGCATCTAAAGAGGTCTGAAGTAAGCTTGTAGCTTGTAGACTAACAAATGATTCAGAGAAATAAACTGAAAATAAATGTGTGTCCAAAAATCAAACATTTTTTGAAGCCAAAAAATAAAAAGGGTAAATAAAAAGTCGATGTAAGAGTTGAGATGAAAAAGGGGATTATTCAAAAGATAAAGTGGTTTAGTAGATAAATTGGAGGCAAGGCAAGCAGGTTAAGGCTGTTTGGAAGCCTATCGTTTGAGCAGCAGGTATACGTTCTCGCTTACGGTGAGGTTTTGTAGATGGTGGCTCTCACCTTCAAGACACATAAGAAGACCCCCAAAGGAAATGAAAACAGAAACCTTACTTCCAGTTGTGTCATCAAATCTATATATTCTACCATACATCACGTAATCATATTCATCTGCAAGGGAACGTTCAGTGCCACCGACTACTGTTCTCCAATTAGCATCAGCCTTTCCAAAGCCCGAATCGAGGTTAGATTGCTGTCCAGAAGCGGCTGAAGCGGAATTAAGGTTTAGAGAAGAGGCAAGAACCAAAGAGAATCTATCACCATGATCTAGAGGATACAGCTCACAATTAACGTCTAAAGTCAGCTCCATATCGTAGTTTTCACTACGAGCACCTATTCTGGAGACCCTATCAAATTTTTTTCCGTCCTTATCAACATCCTTTACGCTAAAAAAATCAGAGAATAACATATTATCTTTTTTATCCATTTTAGAAAACAACAAACCCCTATTATATGTGCCTGTTCAAAAATATGTTGCTGCAAATAAAGGATTGTGGGTGAGCTCGAAATATTGTTTGCGATTGAAGACGGATCGTAGGGGTGGATTCCTGAATTGATTTGGATTTCGATAACAAAGATTATATGGTTTTCCAAAGCTTGAGAAATAGCTACAGTTTGATTTTTTGCAATTGATCAGTAGCCCAATAGAATATAATTTCCGACCAAGTTTAGCTTCAGATCACCACTTTTTTTTTTATTGCGATTTCTCTTGATTTTTTTTTTTTTTTGGCCTTTTGTCTCGCTACAGAAATTTAATCCTGCGCCTGTCGTTAATAACAAATCACTATTTTTGGCTAATCTCTGGCCATCATTGCTTTATAATTTATTTAGCAGGTTTATTTAATTTTTCGACCAATACTCCAGCTCCTCCCCAAAAATCATTGGCTCTATCTATTTCTGATTTTGGTTTTATTCGAACTTTTATTTTATCAGCCACTAATTTAGTGCGTGTGTTATGGCCACCATCTTTTAAACTAATGGCTTCTATCAATATCGCTAGTGTCCAATCCAATAGAATGAGGGTTTTAAGATTAAGTACGATGGATTGGACCATTATAGTCCCAGAATACAAATCTGAAAATTCGTCTGGAAACTGGAAATTTTAGACATAATCTATAATTCTGTTTAGCAAACTGATCCAATTTCCGAAAATCATCTCGATTAAAGTCTCTGCCCTATAAAAACAGAAATTTAATCATGAATGTCTTAGATTTTTCATTATTTATTGGTTTTGATTTCTATCTTTTCCTATTTTTATTATTACCGACTTATTGAAAAAAAATTTATCTTCTTATTTTTTTAGAATAAATATCAAAATTATAAAGTTTTATTCGGATTAAAGTTTTTTAAACAACCATCTGATCTTTTAAAAACTTTCTATCATTTTTTCATTTCTTTGATTTTCTGATTGTTTCACTGTTAATTCTCTGAAAAATATGATGGATATGTTGAATCCTGTAAATTAAACGCCATTTATGGATTTACTATAAATAGAAATAACAATAAACATCCAAATTTAGTCATATTCGATGTTATTACACTAAGACTAATTATATACATAGAGCGGGGAAAAAAAGATGCAATAATATCCCGAAAAATATCAATTTTATACCAACTAATTTTTTAAATTTTATATTCAAAAAAAAAAATCCATCTCATCTTTCTTTCTTAGTGGGTTTACAGATTTAAAAAAAAATTCAAAAAAAAAAAAGTCCCAACTTTCGCTATCTCTATTAGAGTTAAATAAGGTTTGGCGCTAAAATCAGTTTTGATTTGAATAAAGCTCCACCATTTATATAAGTATCATCTCTTTCAAAGTAATGTGGGCGATCTATTCTATTTCTACTCGCCTACTACGCATAAATACTTTCATCAATCAAAAAAAAAAAAAACTCAAAATTTATATTTTACACATTTTAAATTGTCTCTAAAAGTACCTATAGCAGGCCAGCATTATTTAATTTTTTTAGAGTTCAAATATAGCTTCTAAAATTAGATATTTTTTAAAATATTTAACAATCAAAGTAACATGTTTATCCATTTATTTCTCTAAAATCATCTATACTACTAGCATATTATATCCCTATAATTCACATTTTTTCACAAATATGGAAGGTAAACCATCACTTTATTTCATCAAAAAAAAAAAGAAGTTATAGCAATCAAACTATATTGGTGTCACCCATATTAAAATTTAAAAATTAAATTTATAAGAATTTTCATCTTATGAACTCATGCCGATAAGGGAATCTAGTCAAGTTATTACAGTCATATGGTTTTTGCGCAAATTATTTAAATATTTGATACACTATGATAAACTTCATAAATTCTAAACCCATTTATTAATTTAGGTTTCCAAAAATTTAAAATTTGATTCATATATATATCTAAAATCTCAGGTAAAATATCCAAATATGCATGTCAGAAATTTTCTGTTAAAAATGCCTTAACACTAAAATTATTTTTACCAATTCAAAAACAATATATCGATCACTTTCTGTAGCTTTTTAAGCATTTTTTAATTGTTATATAACATTAAACTTTTGTTAATTGGGTAATTTTTCTACTTTTTTTTGGTCATTTGAAAATAGTTTTTATAAAAAATTTGTTTTGATGGAACCTCTGGATAAAAATAATTTCATTTATACAAATTAATATAATTATTGAATTTTTACATAGAAGTTCAGTTAAAAAATTTCAAAATAATTAAAAACTTCATAAGATCTTAAGAGCTATTAAAAGCCCTGAAATCCCTTTTAAACCCCAGTTTTTTATTAGATTTCCATTTGTTTAAATTAAATGATTTGAAAGGGTTTTAAGAATCGAAAATTATATCCAATACCATCTATAAAGAACTATAACAGATTCAAAATATACCTAGTTTTCAGATTTTTTTAAAAAATACCCCAATCGGGGTTTTAATACTCTTCATAAGTGTAAATACAGAGCTATTGTGTCTATAAATAAATAAAATAAATTTGTTGACTACAGAGTAAAAATAGCTTTTTAAAATTTTTTCAATGCTAAAAAATTGAAAAAACTGGATAGATATAAATTAAACTACTTGTGAAGATAATTTTTAATATGCATTTTATCTCAAAAAAGTATTTAAAATATATGAAAATTCAGAGTACTATTTTTTTCGCAAAAACATAAAACAGAAAAAAGCGGATTTAAATTATTATAATTATTAATCATTGAATAATTTTTGCTACTCAAAAACAAATATTGATCAATTTATATTAAGAAAATGGGAATCTTCAGTTTTTTTTTAATATTTGAGGGCAGTTTTCATTCATATAAATTATTACAAATTTTTTAGCCCAGAAAATTGAGATTATTTTAATTGATTGTGATTGCAGATACAGGATTAAATTTTTTATAAAAATCAAAAAAGAAAGATTTATAAAAAGCTTTTTGAATCAAATAAATATTCGACTCAAAATTAATACTTATATAAGGAAATTGTATTGTAATCATGACAGCAATAACACTAAGTAACCAGGTATTATTCTGGGTATAAATGTTTCTAGTAAGTGGGGGCTAGAATATATTATATATATGAGCTTTTAAAACACTATTAAAAATAGCAAAAAAATAAAATTATAAAATCAGATAAAGCTAAATTTATGTTCAAGTTTATCAAATTGATTTTTTTTATAAAAGTTAAAAATTGATGCGGATTTTTGATTGAGTGATTGTAAATATAATTTTATCATTCTAGCTAAAAAATCGTCCTTTTAAACTAAATATGAGTCAAAAATTTTCTTTAGTATAATGAACTAAAATAATACTGATATTAAATCATAAGAATATAATTATTATTTCTGTAAAGAAAATCTTTTACCCTTCTTTAATTCGAGCTTGATAAAATAAATAAATAACAAATATCTATGTGGAATTTTTCATTAAATTATCAATTTTTTTGAAAAAAGCTCCCTTTATGAATTTGTATATAGCTTATAATATACTAATTATAACAGCTTGAAACTACTAATGATCTAATTACAGAAGATTCTTCATCTATATTGTGGAAATTTCATAACTAATCGACTCAAAAATAAAATAAATTTTTAGATTTTTTCGATGCTTAAAAATATATTAAATACATACATACATACATACATACATACATACATACATACATACATATAGTTTCTTATTTTTACTGATTATTTGCTCTTTCTTGGGCAGATAAAAGGAGAGTTTTTTGCATAAATTTACTGAAAAAAATATAAAAACGATTTTATCTTATTTTCATTAATAAAAATTAGCAATACAGATATTTTATACAATGTATTCCTTAAATTATTATTTTTTTACGAATTTTTTATTAAATATTTATAGTTGTCGCCGATGGTTATTTTTTTTTCTATTAAATATTAAATTAAACTTAGGGAAATTTATCTTATTACATTTCAAATTGATTATTTGTATTAATTTATCTAAAAATCTGAATAGTTCCTAAAAAAAATTAAAAAATGGACTTTTTTTAAAATTCAATACCGATATATATTGAATAATTTGGCATAAATCACCCATCCCAGAAAAAAAAATATGTTAAGAGCTTTCAGGATTACAAAAATTCAGTGTAATTTATTTATAAAAAAGAATAAGCAAGTTGTAATGTACCTTGAAAATTTGGACATTAAAAGATGGTGGAAGATTGAATTAAATAAATTTGGACACAGTAAAAATTTAATAAGAGTGAAAGTTATATTTTTTACTAAAAAAAAGTTGTGAATCTTCACAATTTGTGTCTCAAATTCAGTATTATAAAGAAATTGTTAAGTGATATCATTTCAATATAAATTTCCAAAATTTATTCCATAATTGAAAATGAGAAAAGGAGGAAGTTTCGAAAGAACTAAATTTAATGAAAGGATCCAAGAAAAATGTAAAAATTTAAATAATATTTAACTTTTTTTTATATATTATGTGAATTCAGAAAATGATGATCCAGGGAAGAATATAGTCCTAGCAAATTCCGAAAAAAGTTTGATCATATTATCAAGATACAGAAATAATCTTATATATTTTACCTTCAACTTGTTTTATTGAAAAAATTATGTCACAATTTCATGAATAATCGATAAAAATTCTTAATAATATCCCATATTAATATCAATATCAATATTTTTTAGTTGTAATTCATAACTTTATTTATGGGGTTTGAACATATTAAAATTTGAGCTAATCGAAATGAATCTTTTATATAAAATTGTGAAAATAATTTCAGATTCAGCTTTATACTTATCAATATCAGTCCAAAAGTTTTCTAAATATTCGAAGATACCTATTTTTGGTTTTATACTTCATAAAATATGAATTTGAAACTTTTGAAAGAAATGGATAAATCATTTCAAGGCACGATTTGTTATAATATAAGTTCTATTAGCTAATTACGAATGAAGGGTTTTTGTTTTATTTATAAAAATATTATTTATTGAAAAAAGTGGAAAATTTTCAGAATCCGGTGGTTTAGTTATAAAAAAGAATTCAATCGTTGCAATAAAAATTATTTCTGTTATGAGTGTAAATAAATATTATCCTCCCCCCTCAAAGACTAAAAAATTTAAGCAGAGATTAAATATTATTCTTAAAAAAAATAATCGGAAAAGTATTATCATTTTAGATTTTTTTGGAAATTTCAATAAAATCAATCTCTTATTTTAATAAAAATTATAATTTAGAATTAGTAAAGATATATTATAATGGGATTAAATGGATAATAATATACCTGTTTAATTTTTTAAAAACATATTCTAATGGTGATTAGGTTATGAACTATATCAAAAGATGAAGAAATTAGCAAAGAAAAATGAGAAATTATGTTAGCGTATTTTAAAAAATTTCTTAGGAAAAAATTGACTAATAAATCAGCGATTTAAGCGAAAATTCATTTATTTTGCCCAGAAAAAAAGTTTAAAAGATTAAATGGCGTTTTTTTATATCCAAAAAAACTTGTAGAAAAAAAGATTTTATCTTATGAATTTTATTTAAAATATAAAGAAACTTTAGTTCGTATAAACATAACTCTTCTTAGGATCGCTAAAAAAGTAAGTAGACCATATTAAGGCAAAAAACTTAGCTTAGATAACAAAAAAAGTGAAATAATAAATATTTTATAGCCTTTTCCCCCTAATAATAAATTTGCATATTTTTATGCTATATTTTACAAAAAAATTCGAATTTATTAATTAAAGAAAATAAAATTCATAATATAAGCTTTAATAGTAAATACTGATCAAACAGAAAAATTTAGTAGCTACACGAAAAAAATAAAAATAATGGTGATTCAAATTATTTAAAATATTAGCTTTTTCGTTATAAGTTAGTTGTGAAAGTTAAGTAGAGACAAGTGGAAATTGAATTTTCGGGTAATAATTGCAATATATTTTGCATATACTGAAAACAAATATGTTATATGAAGTATCTTTGGAACTATACTAGCCTCTGGGGTATCGTGTAAACAGCCCACTAGAAGTTTTGGAGTTACCAGGGTTGCAAAATATTTTTATAAATAACAATTTAATAGAAAAAGCATATTTTTGGTTCCAGTAGGTTTGAATTTATATATAACTAGCAGTTGAGTTGGATTGGTAGTGCTAATAAGTAAGTACAGGCATATTATTAGTAGTGGTGGTACTCAAGTAAAAGATTGGGTTAATAAAAAAAACACTAAGGGGGACAATTTTAATTAGGGGTAGTTTCAAGTAGGAATAATCTGTGGTTTAGTATTTTTTTTAGGTTGGTAAAGACTGAATTATAATAATCATGTATGATAAAGGAAAAATTCAGATTGTTATTAATGGGGTTTTAGTGGCCAGGTTTCAGATCAGTGTTTACGATAAGTATAAAGGATAGGTTGGTATTTGAGTGAGTAAATCAGAGCTATCTCAATATTATTAAATTTAAGAAAATAATTAAAGCCAGTAGATTTCTATTGGATTTTGGTAAATTTTGATAAACATAATATTTTTGGTCAGCGATAGTGTAACCAAGTTTTTATAAATGTCAATTTATTAGAGATGGAGGGTTTTCTCGGAAAATCATTGAGTAATTATGCATTTTTTTTAAATAAAGCATGTTAGTATTGGTTTAAGTTACCGTATATATCTCATCAGTGTTATTATATCAAACTTTTTTTCATACTAAAAAATTAAATTATATTGAAATTAAATATAAATAATCTTACAAAGGAAAGATGAAGGTAAGAAAAAAAATTGGTAGTAAATTTAATTTATTTTTAAAACTGATTCAAGAGGAAAATAAAAAATCGAGATAATATTTATACGGTATTCAGTCTAATTTATAGCTTAATTTAATCTGGCCTATCCAATATTTAAATAATTACAATAATCTCAATATTTTTTGGGTATTTTAGTTTTAGATTAGAATTTTCGATTGTATATTTATTTATCATATAAATGTATATTATCACTTTTCACTGCTGAATTTAAATAAGATAAATAAGATTTTTTATGATTAAAATCAAAATTAACTAGTGAGCTTACTTAGCACATTTCTGATTTTTATAATTAAATGTATTTGATTTGATTTAAATAAACTCTATTTTATAGTCAAAATTTGGATAATATGGTCATGTATTTTTTAATTTAGATAAAAAAAGGCTTTTAAAGGTTTTTTATTTAAATTTTGAGAAAAAAAATGCTATTTCCAATATTTAATAATTTATAATATAAATTTCATTAAACTCGAAGAATTATCTCAAAAAAAAAAAGAAATAATTTCAGATTTTTCTAGAAATTATTAAATCCCAATTATAAAAAAGAATCAAATTAACTTAATGGGATTTTTATTTTTTTCAATAGACTAAATAGTATTTGTAAATATTTTATAATTTTAAAGGAATAATTAGTATGATAAAAAATTTCTGCTATCATTGATTTAATTAAAAATTATAAATTAAGTACCCGATTCTAATATAAAAAAAATTCATTAACTCAAAAAAGTAGAATTTAATTAAGTATCAAACTTTGTGTTTATAAAAACCATTTTTAGTATATCGAAGTAAAAGCGGGTTATGGTATATAAATTTTGTATAAAGAATTGTCTGAAGATTAAATTAGGTAAATATAAAAAAAGTTTGTTTTGATTTAATCTTATATTTTAGACCCATTGAAAATTTATATGCACAATAATGATTTTTATATTTTATTTGATAAACATCTAAATGTAAAAATATGTATTCAATAATATAATTTTTTTTTAAATGAAATAGTTTATTGGTGTATAAAGGTTTCTGATCAGCATTAAAATTATAAAAAATTCATAATGACATACCACTAACCCTAATAAAACTCTTTTATTGGGGGAAATAAAAAAGAGTTTGCTCAGGACTAGATACGAAATTTTTATCACAATTTTTTATTTGCTTATCTTATTATCAAAAATTAATATAAAAAAATAATTATAATTATAATAAAAAACAATCTAGAAATAGAAATAATTGAAATTTTTTATTTAGTGACAATAATATAGTTTATTTTAGCATTTTGATATTTTAACATTTAAAAATAAAACATTAAATTGATTTTAATTGAGAATCAATGCTATAAACCCATGCCTAATTTATAAAACCCATAAATTAATAAAATTTGTTAATTTTTATTTTATTTTAAAGATAGATTATAATTCAATAAATAAATAGATATCTCCGATTAATTTATCGATTTCTTATTTTAATACATTTATTATTATTATTTCGAATAGATACTTTTTAACTTGGTTAAAAGTTACTTGTTTTGGTTTTTAGATAAGCCAGTATGCATCAGGGATTACACTCTTGAAGTTAGTTTTAGAAGTTAGTTTTAGTTTAAAAAATTGATTTTTTTATAATTATATTGAGAAAATTTATGCTTTCTTCAATAATTTTTGATATTTATCGCGCCTATAATTTAAATTTAATGGCTTTATCATGATTAGAACTTTTTAATATTTTATCCTAATTAAACGAATGAATTTGCTATGGAAGTTAAATATTAAGATTATTTTGGCGGTGTATATCTTTTTAGTGGTTTAATATATATTTTTATTGGCTCTTCTATTGAAAATTCTGATTTAGAGTCTGATTTTTATAATTTATTAGAGTTGTAAATATAGTTTGATGTCATTGAAAATGTTGATATGGGCTGAAACCCCCAATTTATATCTCTATTATATTGAATAAATTTGAAGCATTAGAATAAGAGCTTGGTTAGATATTTGGATTTTGTAATTTTTGACATTGCAGTTTGATTTTTTTTATTTTATGTTCGATTTATTATTTAGGGTAAAATAGATAAAATTATCTTCGTGTATCTGTTTTTTACATTTGATTCCCACCCAATTTTTTACGGTTAATTTTAGAATCTTTTTTCAGCTATATTAAATAGTCTGATTTTTTTATGATTTAACTAAGTATATAATTTTTTTCACTTATTTTCACTTTGTCTTATATCTTTATTTTGGAGTTCGATATAAAAGTCCCTTTTTAACTTTTTATTCCGGATATTATAAATCTTTGTTAAATTTTCTATATTTCTAAAAATTTATATTCAAAATAATATTAATTATACCACAGAATTTAATATTATTTTAAGGATATATATAAATACTATAAAATTACAACTTAAAATTAAAAAACAGAATATTAAGCTATATAATATAAAAAATACAATAATTTGGGTCAGAATCAACAAATATTTTAAAGCTTATAATCAGGTTATTTTTCTTTAAAAACTTTTCTTATTATATTTCAAAAAATGATAGAAAAAAATTATATATATTTCAACCCAGTATAATGAAAATTTCAATTTTGGGACGATATGTATTTACCCTTATTCTTTTCAAATTTAATAAGGGTAAAAAAAAAATCGATAACTTTTTGGGTAATTTTTCACTTTTTCAAAACAGATTCAGTTTGATACTCAAAATTTCGGATTTTCATATGATTTTTATTGTTTCAACGTTTAATCAGAAAAAAAAAAGAGGTTTTAAAGAAACAAAAATTAGTTAACCAAGTTGCATTTAAATCTCCGACTCTATTCATGTCCAGAGATAAGAAAATTTCAAAATTATTTTTATTAAATAGTTGATGTATCATTGGATTAAATTTTTACATTTGAGATCTTTCTTTTAGCATATTTCAGAATTTTCCCTTGAATATAAAGAAAATTGTTCTACTGATGATATTTTAGTATTTATAATAATTATATAAATCATGGTAATATTTTTTTTAATATTTTATTATAATGGGGTTTATATCGTTACCTTCAATAAATTTCCACAGTGCAAAAAAAACATTAATCAAAATAAGTATGATAATAAGCATTATTTTAAATAATATTAAACTCTAATTATCAAAAATAACATCAATTTCACAAAAAATAACAGTGGTTATAGAAAAAGTAAAGGAAAAAATAATTTAATTTAATTTAAAAGCAGAAAAAATTGGTTACGGAAAAAGATATTTGAGTAAGAAAAAACATAAAAGTAAGCATACGATATTATAATTGATTTTATTTCATAATAATATATATTTTATTTAGCGTATCTTTTAAATTGATAACCAATACCAGTTTTAACCGAATAAAAAAAATAGTTCCCAATAAAATTATATGAAATTTAATAGGATTTTTAAAGATTACAGTAGGAATTTCTTAATATATAATATTAAAAATATTTAGAATTTTACTAACTTTTAAATTTCATTGGAACTTTTCTATGATTCTTCGAATAAATTTATAAGAAAATTTTAAAAAAATTATCCAAAGCACAAAAAAAAATATTTTAAAACGAATTTACTGTTGGAATCGAAAAAAATCACACCCCATTTAATTCAAAAGAGCTTATTTCCTGAGTAAAAAACGCACAAAAACTCTTGTAGATTACAATAACCTAAGAAGAAACTTTAAAAAAAAATTCACCACAAGCTCGAATGATACCTTAAAGAATAGGGATATTTAGCTTTAGGATAAAGGGATAAAAATTAAATAATTAGTCACATCTCTGATCGTGAGTTGAGATGCATTTTTAAAACAAATTTTAGTGGTTTATAAAATATACCTATATTAAGCCGAGAATACCCATGTTCTCTGTTCACTATACCAAAATAATTTTATTAATTTATCGCTAACAAAATTAAGATAAATATAATATATCCCACTAAAAGCTTTCTAAATAAGTGTTATTACAAGCTAAAAAATGTTTATTATTGTTTTTCTTGCACCCATTTTAAGTTTCCTTCGATAATCGAAATATTAAATAACTCATTCAAAAAATTATCTACGGTAAAGCAGGAAAAAATATTGTGTATTTGTTCAAATATGAAAATCTTTTATTTACCCATCACGTATCATAACTTATTATTTACTAGATCATTCGTAATTAAATCCATCCCCCCCACCAGATATTTAAGAAAATATCTTTATTTCTTTGATCAATGGTTAATGATTGGATATTCCATCCAATCAGAATTCTTCAAAAATATTTATAATAATAAAATGGGAAGAAACATAAATTTAAAGATAAGAGTAAAAGTTCCTCTAAAAATTGAAATACGGGAAAGAAATTCAATAAAAATAACAGATACTTGAAAGTAATATCCAGAACAAGAAAATTATGAATATTAAAAAAAAATTTATAGTAATTTTTAATTTCATTCTTTTTAAGCAGAGAAAGTAAAACAAAGAGAGATTAGGACGAATATTGAGTTTTTTTTTTATAATATAGGCGATCGATATTACCAATGTAATATAGGTTTTCAGAGTGATCTGAAGTGAAAATAGGATTCAATTAATATAAAATCGACCAAAATCAAGAAACAATATATTTATAAAAAATATTACAAGAAATTTTGAGAAATAATGACATAGATGCAAAAATAATATAAATTTTGGATAAATAAGTAGAGTAAGGCCCTTGAAAAAGATAAAGACTTTATTACCAAATATTTTCGATTCAATAAATTACAGTAGACTGAGACCAGTGCTAAATTTCAAGTACACATAAAATTTTATACAAATAATCTTATTCGAAATAGTCAATTCAGAAAACAATTTTAACTTTTATAATATAGAGGGTATTAAATTAGCATGGAGCTTCATAAAGAAATTTTGAATTATAAATATATCAAAGGATTATATTAGATATCTGAGGTTTATTCGAAAAAAAAATAGGTATGAAATCCAGCAATTCAGCCTTTATCTAAACACTAAAGTAATCTTTAAATATTTTAAAATTTTATAAAAATTCTCAGGAGAGAAATAAAAATATTTTCTGGATATTTAACGATTTATTATTTATATTTTAGAAAGAGCAGAGTTTTATTTTGCCTATGCAAATTTTTTTAAAAATATCTAAAAATAATCTCTTGAATTTCCAAAATTAATTTAGGTTTTAAATCAGGCATAATTTCCAGATAAATAATATTATGGAAATCAAAAAATAAAGAAAGAGCATGATAATAATAATAAAAATAAAAATGTTATAAAGAAGTTTTACCTAAGTTTTTTATGATTATTGTATAATTTGGGGAAATCCATGAGGCGACTCTTATTTGATACAGGATGATGATAAGAGGAAATTGAAGGTACGTGAAAGATACAAAAAAATCGAAAAACTAATACATTTAAATCCCCAATCAATTGCTATATTCATATCTAGGTGTTATTATAATGATGAAAAAATTTCTAAAGGTGTAATATTTATTAGAACTTATAAAGTTTCTTCTGATGTTAATTCATTATTAAGTTTGAGAATATTATTAATTTTGACTATCCAATTTTTCAAATTAAAATTATCTGATATATTTCATCTTAAAATTATAGAAAGAATTATAATTAATACTTTATATAAGTAAATATTTGCATTTTATTGATCAAATAATTATATTTAATTTTACTAGAAGTATATAAACAATAAATTGGGAATATTTACGCTGGTTTTACCATTTGTGCTTATTTTAATTTATTTCTATAATATAAATAAATATGAAACAAAATTAATTTAAAAATCTAAAAAAATTAAACTTATACTAGATTTTTTTTAAGCAAAAATATCATTTTTTTTATTCAAAAACATTTAAAATGAAAAGAAGATTTAAAATGGAAAAAAAAATTAACATCTAAGACAAAATTAAAAAAATAAAGGTTGCATATTCAGAGCTTTACGAGATAAAATTTATAAAAATCATTGAAAATTTCATATATTTCTAAAAAAAAATAGATTAAATAATAATATTCGATAAAGTTTAAAACATGATCTCAATGAATTAAATAAAACAACTTATTAATACTTTTAAAAATATTTAAATAAGGTATTTAAATCGATCTAAAAATGTATAAAAATATTTTGAGGGTCAAGAAAAAAATTGATTATAAGCGTAAAATTATAGCTGTTGCTATGATAAAAATAAAAATAACTGAAAATTCTGAGCATAAATTTATTATAAATATTATTTTAAAATTCAGAATCCCTAAAATTTGCTGCAAGTAAAACACTAATAGAATATTGAATACCAAATTTGATTTTATGTATGCCTGATATTTTTTATATCCCTGAAATTTTATGACAGAATGTTTAAAAAACTTTCAGTAAGTTAATCAGTATTTTTAAATTTATGTTTGGCTATCTGGCTATCTGGCTATCTGTCTATCTGTCTATCTGTCTATCTGTCTATCT
>LSSL01002433.1:0-18270 GCA_001953115.1 Smittium mucronatum
ATAAAAATAACCACTCTAAAATCCACCGGTGGAGTGTGGATCGAAAAATCGGCGGAAAAGGAAACTGGATTAATCTTCAGCTGCTGTACCCTGACCTGAAACTTGGCCTCCAGGACATCGGTAAAATGCGGATGGGGACCTTTCGGACCGTCCAGCGACTATCAAATATGAAATTTTTAGATGAAAAATTCAAAAAAAATTGTCCCTTCTGCAAAATCTATGTGCCTGAAGCTGTCGATCACATCTTATTAAATTGCTCTCGATGGGATAGACAGCGAAACAAAACGATCGGCCGGTTCATACCTGCACCAATCCGCTCAGACATAAAAAACCAACTTTCAAATTTAAATGAATCCCGGTTGGGTATAGTTGGAAAACTCCTTGGGGGGTTTTGGATTAAACATACTTTGATTCAGCTCCATGACGACACCACTGATCTTAGATTTGTGCAGGAAACAGCCAAATTTCTGAATGGTATCCGCGTGCCCAGAACACTTAAGCTACTTAGTTAATGAAATTCATCAGCTCCCTTAAGCCAATGTCCTCGAGGAATGGAGCTGCTAGAGCAGCACAGAGGAGTTGGGTAGAATTTTTTTGAAAATTTTTAACTTTTTTTAACTTTTTTAAATTATTTTATACAACTTTTTAATAACTTTAAAATAAATTTCCAGTAAAAATATAAATATATATTGATGTTTGCTAATCTTGCATTTTTTTTTATATTTGAAAAAGTAAGAGGTAGGAGTTTTATTAGTAAATATTTTATTATAATATAAATATGTTTTTTAAGGCTTGAAGTCTTTTATTGAAATTTTTTATGTATAATCAAAAATTAATTATAAATTTTAGGTATTGTGATAAATTTTCTGCCCGGAATAACACTTCTTTTAATTTATAAAAATTTAATTTACATAATTTTACAGGGGTTTATTGTCAGTATAATGAAATTTAGGTATCCCAATTATTAGTTTTACATATATTTGATATGAGATATTACTTTTTTAAATTTATTTAGCTATATTTTTCGTTAACCTCTCAATAAAACCCGATATATGTGTAAATAATATATCATCAATTTTTAATTAAGTTTTTAACTTTTATTATTCAAATTTTAGTTGATAATAACTGAAAAAAAATTAATTAGAGGTACTCCATATTTAGAATAATTTTTTTTAGAATTTCTTCATAGTTTCTAAAGTCTATTTTTTAAAATACTAATTTCAGATTATTCAATAAATAACATCAATAAATAAGGCTTTAGTATTTTAATAAAGCTGTATAATATTAGGAGATGTTTCAGTTCATTTTTTTTTAACTGATTATTGACATTGGATTTTACCTATGGGTAAAATTTAATGGGTAACAGGATTGATCATATATTTTACACAGCGATCCCCGCATTTGAGGATATCGATAACATATAATTTTTATTAAATCTAAATATTTTAACATAGTTAATTTTTAGTTTTTTCTATGGATTTTTTTAGTAAAGGCATAAAAAATTTATTCAGTTAAAAAAAAAAAAATTCTTTGGCCTTGCCGTAACTCTTTCACACACTGTAAATTTATCAAGAGAAACGGGGAGCATATTATATACAATCCATATGGCCTCTTAGAAATCGGCTCCAGGAGTTAAATATTTTACGGTACAAGTCACGAAAAAACAAAAAATTCAAATGACTATGTTCTCTGTAATAACGAATTTTTAGATAGATATGTTCTAATTTAGGCTCATATTCAAAATAAATAATTCTATTTTAATTTTTTTATTATATTACTTTGTTTTTTTTAATTTAGATAATTTTCTATGGGCTATGAAGGGCTATTTTTTAGCTTATTGGATAATTTATTTGTGTAATAGAAGAGCCATAAATATTAAGAGTTTTACAAAAACTGAATATATAATAATATATTCCAAAAAATTACAGGTTTAAAGATCTGATCTGGTTATAAAATCATTTTTGAATTTAGAGTTTTTTTTTAAAAAAAAATTGGGTACCTACCCATTTAATTTTACCTACATTCTGGGTATCGGATAGATATTTAGGTACATATTTAAATTTTTTTTACTCTTTTTATCATAGAAAACATCGAATATCTAGTATTATTAATAGCCTAGCTTTTTTGTGCAAAATACAGCTCTTCATTTTTATATTATATCTCCAGCTAATTTCATGGTGTCCAAAATCCTAGAGATAAATAAAAAAAACCCCCCATAGTGAAAATTTTATCTGAAGTTTTGATTTTGTGCCTTAGTTTTAAAAAAAATCGTGAAATAAATAGATAGACGATTTATTTTTTTTATTCAAATCTTTTCAGTAATAATATAAAAATTTTGAATTATTTTTTTACTAAAAAATCGTGCTTTTAATTATTTATTTATCAATGATTTCCAAAAAAAAAGTATATAAAAATTCCTTTTAATTAAATTAAAATTGATTTAGCATTTGATATACTATGCAAATTTATTTTAAATTATTTTAAAGACTAATCTGCATTTAGTATTCTAATCAACTATTTTAGCTTCTATACATTTCTGTTATTTATTTTATCTTTTTTTTTTGTATCATGGAATTTCATTATATTTATATTTATCAAATTTATAAGTAATATTTACTCATATTAATATTTTTTAATAAGTTCATTTTATTAAAATTTGTTTCAAGTCTAAATTTTTTTTTTAAAAAAAAAATATATAATTGATAATGGCACATAATGTCTTATAATATTCTATCATTATATTAGTTTACTTATTAGATTTATTTATACTCTTTTTAAGATAAAAATTACCACTTTCGATTACTTAATTTTATAAAAAAATTTAATTTAATGCATAAACTCTTAATTATGAGATCAATTGATATATTTGTTAAAGCGCTGCTCAAAAGTGTTGTAACAAATTAAATAACTTGGTGAAAATCATTAAAAAAAAGTAAGTTTTTTGATCCTTTTAATGCCACAAACAAAGATTCGTAAATACTTTAATGAAAAAAAAAATAAATCCTTGACTTAGGGGTAAATATTTTTAAAGAATGCGGAATAAAAGAAAAAAATAGGAAACATAAAGAAATTTCTAAAAAGAAAAAAAAAAATAATCTAAAAACTCTACATAAAACTCGAAAAGGTTGACGGAAATTGCAACGGGGAGTAGGGAAAAAAATCATACCGAACTAAAAACATATTTTAGGAAGATTTATACTCCATTTAAAACATTAATTATCGAAACTGGACTTTAAAATTTCAAATCAAAATCTCTTTATTTTTCTTATCATATTCTGATAAATATAATCTTTTAAATTTTAAATATATATAAATATATATTACAAAAAAACACATAAAAAAATGTAATTTTATTATTATTACACGCTTAGTTGAGTTAATCCCAAATTCTTTTCCGTACGCAAGAAAACATCTTTGAAGGAAAAAAGAAAGCTTGCGATAAACCAAATAAAACTTTACAAATTTAAGGCCAGGCTATACCGAAAAAATGAAAATTTTTAATAAAACTGCTCCTCAAGGAAAAAAATTGCCACATACCCAAAAAATATTTGTATATTTTTGATTATAAGGTGAAATTTAATTTAAACCCATAATAATATCAATAGAAATAACATTTTCTGTTAATAAAATTGGCTATTAAATTTATAGGGCCAAGGAAAACGAGCATTTTTAAAAGAAAATTAGCTCTAGATCCGATTTAATATTAAAAAAAAATTGTTTCACAACTTTTTTCGCATATACTGCCATGAAATATAAAATAACTAACAAATTAAAATTGTCTTTTTTTTATTTTTTATAAGTTTCCATTGAAAATTATAGTTTTTTAAAAATAATAGCCAAATATATATATATATATATTTAATATAATAACACATACACCATAAAGCTATTCCATAGATACCACTTTTATGCAAAATGACCAGACTTTTCAAAAATGTGTCTATTTTTCCTCTAATTCGTTAATAATGAATTCTGATCCCAAGACCCAAAAAATAAATAGTTTTGGTCACACCTTCCTCTCGAAATCACGCTCCCTTTACCCCTAATCTTTAACACGATATTTATAATAAATTCATCCATATATGATCAAAATGCTGTACTTTTCTTATAATTATTGAATCGAAAATATTGGTGTCTTTTTTTTTACTAAGCAAATAATAGACTACCAGCGCAATACCTGAATTTATTTTAATAACTCGGCTTTTTGACAAACAGAAACAATTTTTTTTAATAAGAGTTCACCAATATCAATTAATTAAAATCTCTTATTATGTATTGGATAAAAGGATATAAACTTTAAAAAAAAGTAAATTTGAGATATCTTGATCCAATCACGTTATATTAGTAAATTTTGGTTTATATAAATAAAACGATTTAATTGAAGTAAGCAAATATTTATCAAAATAAGGCGATTTGTTCAATAAAAATGAAATATCATTATTATAACTCGTCTTAGTTATTAATTTCGTGTTTATTCCAAATGCTATTTTTTTGCCAAAATAGACCAAGTTTATCAAAATAAATGGATTTTTTTAAAATATAGAAGACTATTTTAAAATGAAGATGGTGGTTTTCTAGATATTCAAAAAGAGTTTTTGTTTTTTGGTTTTTTTTGAGGCATATATTAAAGCTTATTATCATTATTATGCGTTTGATTTTAATCTAACCCCTGTTGATATGTTTTTCCGTTTTGATGGCTTTGAGACTAAAAAAGTCAATTATAATTATGGTAGAGTAATATTCAAAAAGAATAAATATCAGCTTTAAAAACTTTCTGACTACTTTTTAAAACCATGGGAATAGGGGTTTTATTGAAATTAAGTGGCCAATAGTGGGAAAAAAAATGAATGATATTATATTTTTAGTTTCGATATTAGAAAAATCATCTTTATCCCTTTTCAATGATATTAAAAGATTAATTTTATATTATACTATAGAAAAAATTGAGAATATAGACAGTTTTTGATTTTTAATACATAAAATTAGAGGTGATTTGGTTATTTTCGCCTTAAAGGTTTTAAACTACCTATAATATTTGATAGTACATATGAGTTTTTTTCTCTCGACTATAAATTTATTTTGATAAATATGGTCTATTTTGGCAAAAAAATAGCATTTGGAATAAACACGAAATTAATAACTAAGACGAGTTATAATAATGATATTTCATTTTTATTGAACAAATCGCCTTATTTTGATAAATATTTGCTTACTTCAATTAAATCGTTTTATTTATATAAACCAAAATTTACTAATATAACGTGATTGGATCAAGATATCTCAAATTTACTTTTTTTTTAAGTTTATATCCTTTTATCCAATACATAATAAGAGATTTTAATTAATTGATATTGGTGAACTCTTATTAAAAAAAATTGTTTCTGTTTGTCAAAAAGCCGAGTTATTAAAATAAATTCAGGTATTGCGCTGGTAGTCTAATAATTGATAATGATTAAATTATTAGTTTTAGCACCTTTTTTTTTTTTTGAAAATAAATGAATGTTAATAATTTATATATGGTTAGAGCTATATATATTTCTTCAAACCTTGTATAATTTTATTACTAGAGAAAAAATAATACCATGTACTGATGCTGATAATCAAAGTTCTATTATATAAAGATAAATTTGATGATATTCCAGTCTATTAAAGGGCTGATTTGCATCTCTAATTATGTAAAAATTGTACTAATTATCAAATATTAGACAGTAAGTGATGAGGAATCATATTTTATCAACGCTAAACGAATCTTTCCAGGTTTTATATGATCTATAAAATAAACACCGGCCCCTGGGTCATTAATTGCACCTATATTATTCACTAAAAAAAAAGATTTCTGAACTTTGTTTTCATCTATTTCAGATGTTATTAATTTATACAAATATTACAGAGCACACCCATTTGCTTTTTTGGAAAACTCTAAAGCCTCATTTACAGCGTCTTTGGCTAGTTGAACAACCCTAACGTAGAAATTTTGATGATTCAGTTTATTAACAGTGGAAATTGAGCAGCGGCCATATGAATTGATTTCATTTTTGTAATTTAGAAGCTTCCTTTCATAGATTATTAAATATTTTTCTAAAAGACTGCATATAGGTGAATTTTTTAATTCTAAATAATATACACTATTTCCATTATTATTTCTTTTGCCGAATTGCGGTTCATTAAAATTAAATTCAGAATTCTAATTTTTTATCCTAATTTTCTGGTATCCGTATATATTCCTAGGATTCCCAAAATGCATTTCTGAATTGAGGAATGAATTTCCGAAAAAAATAGGCGTTTCGTATGAATCTGATTCAGATATTGATGTTCGAGCTTTATTAAATTTTTGAAACCAATATCCCATAGAGGATGTAATAACAACCATATAAAATTATATTGATGATAGATTCAGTTTATAATATAATAATACCATTTTTCTTGATTAGAGGGATCGTTAGTAAATTATGGGTATACTTCAAATTCGGAGGTTATTTTTCCTTAAAAATTTTGGGATAATACTGCATGCATACAAAGGAGATTTATTTATTTAATATTTAGATTATCATCATCGATTTTAGATTGTAAACTACTATAATCCATAATATATATATTACTTTATCTAAAAATAAGATTAATTAAAAATGAAGAGTCTAAGTAATTTTTTTTTATTTTCTTATATTATCAAAAAATATAATATAATTTATAAATATATCTTTATAGACTAATTTTATGCCTATCATTATACACTAATAGGATTTTACAAATGAGTTTTTTCAAATTTATCTTTAAGGTTGGATTTTTATTACATGATTAAAGTTGTCTATTTTGTTTTACTTTACCGGTTTTAATCATCTACTTTTTATATTAAACATTTAAAAATTAATTTAATTCCTATAATTTAATTGGTAATTTGAGAATGGTTCAGAAGCCGGATTTCGGGATTCACCACTAACCACATATACAAGCTTTTTTTATTTTATAAAAAAAAGTGTTACATTTATTAATATTGTGGTAAAATTAATTATACTGAAAAAATAATGATGCAACTTTAAATAAGTCAATCAGTTAGAAACCTCTTTAATCTAATGATATTTTGAAGCATCTCAAATATTTAAAGTGGAAAAAAAATTTAATATAAGAGCCACTTTCTAAAAAAATAACAATTACTTATTATTTAAAGAAAGAACTCAATAATCAAAAAATAACTGGATTATAAATTTTGAATAAAAAGTTAAGAGTTTAAATGGATCTCGTTTAACAGATCTTACCTTTTTTAGAGAAATTTAATAGATTTAAAAATCAAATTTTCATTGTTGATTTAATAATACAATAATCAATCCATATATTAAAAATACAAGTGTTTACATGGACAAAATAGTATTTTTAATAATCTATATATTATTAGTATGCCGTTGCTACGATAAAAAAATTAGGAAAAATAAATTATTCATTTAAATTTCTCTTTTTTTCAACTCAAATTTTCGTATTTATATATAAATATAATAAACCTAAAAATGAAAAATATGATTTTTAATTTTAAGAACCGAGAAATTTTTCAAAAATCTAATTTTTTATAATTTATTCATTTTTATTAAAAAATTTGCATTTAAAACTAGATATTTTTGTAACACATGATCGAAAATATAATAAATCAGAAGTGAATGGGTAGGATCGTTTTAAGTGAATATTGAATTTGGATTTTTTAGTAATATCTGGATTCAACTTCAAATTAGATAATAATAATATAACAATCATCAGCAATATAAATTAAAATGTTGCAAAATTAAATATATCTCAAATTTTTCTTAACTTCAATTAAGTAATCTGAAGATGTTTATTATTTCAGGTTTGAAATTACTAGATTACATCTTGTATAATAAAAGCATTATTTATAATAAATGTCTAATTATATTAATTATTTATGAAAATAAAACATTGATAATACTTTATTTCGATTCATTCTATTTATATCTATAAATTTTACAATAAAAACTTTGGTAAATAACTCTTTCAAGTTTAATGTTCTATTTTAGGTTGCATGCTAAAAAATATGTTTAAAAAATAAAAATTTAGTTGATTTTTCATGAAAATGCATATATTAAAAGCCATTAATTTTGAGTAAACCCTTTACATTGTATTAATAATATTTTGGATATTAATAACACGAAATTCTGAAAAACTAACTTTAAACTGAAAAATTATGGGCCGAAACTGTAAAAAAAATCTTTAGAACGCTTCTTTCTGCATAAACCATACTGAATTTAATTATAATCGAAATGAGTTTTATTCTTTCTATTATTTGAAATATCTAAAACAGATTTTATGAAAAAACACTTTTTTTTTGTAAATCCCTATAGGGTAATTATATTTAAATGATAGATCTAATTAGTTAATCGAATACTATGAAGACTGTGTATAATTTTGCAAAATCTGTGATACTATTGATTTATTTACCAAAATTTTTATATATTTCGAAATACACCATTAAAATTAACGCTTTTTGATTTTGACTGGTGATTAATCAATTAAAACTCTTTAAAATTAAATACAAAAAAAACTAGGGAGCTATCTATAGCATAAGAAAAAATTGGTTGGTGTAAATAATACAGATAATGATTCATCGTGTGAACTATTTATAAGATTGAGTAAGGCGTGAGATCAAGTGTATCACAAAGCTCGTAAAATATCATAAAGCCCTCATATTATTCAACTAACCAATAACACTTTACTCTGAGATATATTTATTGTATCTTTTAAGTTTTCATTGGTTAAAAGAATCTCTAGAAATTTTTCCCTGGATCTATTCATCAAATAGAAGATTATTCTGCAAACAAGATGCTTTATTTAAATTCTTTCATCGATATTCTGTGTTGGTATAGTTTATTGGTTAGATATATCGACAAATTTTTCAAAAATAGGTCCCAAAACTATTTTTATTGATAAATTACTCTAAGACTATCAGCTTTTGTATTCTTTTTAATAAATTCGAAAAATAAAATAAAAAATACGCATAAGCGGATTGTCTGTATCATATAATAATCTCCTATATATATCATGTAAAATTATTTAGGTCGTTAAAAGTTGTTTAATCGAAACCACACTTAATATATTGTTAAATACTATAATTTCCTTAGATATTTTTTTAAAAAAAATTAGAAATTGCTTCAAATAAGCATCTATAAATTTTAATACCTAAATCAATATTTCGAAATATAGAAATTAAAAAGTAAGACATTTTATTTAAATTTTAGATTTTTCTCACAGAAATAATCTATTATTCTTCGAAAATTTTTGAAGAAAGAAAAAGAGTGAATCTTTTATACATAGATGATTTTTTGACCCACTTGAAATTTTCCCTAAAAAAAATCACTTTTTAAAGAAAAACAAGTTTCCAGCTTGATTTTTTTTATATTTCGATATTATTTATCAATAAAGTGGATTTTAATTCTTTAAATTGTTTAATTTTGATAAATTACTTTCATTCTTTATCGAAAATTCCACGATTAAGAAAATTCTGATTTTCTATAAGTATTTTTCGATAAATTTTTGTCAAAAAACACTTATTTTCTACTACTGGTGTGCTACCAAAGATAATTCATGCATTTAACATTTCTCGGTCCTTTATTTATTTTCCATCATAAAAGAATAAATTTTCTACAAAAAATATTAAGAACTGAGTGCCTACTTTATTACAAGATTTTTTAGTTCAAATTTTCGGATTTTAATCTTAAAATGATTTAACTATGAATATTTAAATTACTGATTACACCAAGATCAAATACCAAATCTGTTTAAAAATAATAATCTGGTTATTTATCTATGAAACATCTTATCTTATTATTTTAACTATCACCTCTTTCATTTTAACTTTAGCTTTTTTTAGTTATAGGATTGCTTTTTATTTTCAATTATTAACTTATATTAATATTTAAAAACACTAAAATCAATCTTTTAGAAATATTTTTAGCCAAATTAATCGATTTATGTATAAATTTAATAATGCTTTATTAATTTTAAAAATAAATAAACTATTTAGATACTTTAAAATTTAAATAACTATATTGTATTGTTTTTTATTATTTCACCAATTTTTCAATACATTTTCAATATTCACCATTTTAAATATTTTACGATAGGTTATTTCTAGACTAATATCATATTTAAAACTATTTACTTGGATTTTTCAGGGATTAAAATAATAAAAAGGCTACAAGCACGCCCAGTAAATACAACTATGATTGAGTTAATAAAATCAAATGTTAAATCTAAGATAGTTACAATTCGAAAAAAATGATTTGTATTTATATAGTTGATTACAAACGAAATAAAATAATGAACAGGTTTATTTTATTAAAAAAATAATCACAAATTGACAAATTACTTTTAAAAAATGAATTTCAAATTCAAATTTATCTGAAACTTTTATATTATTATGCAATAATAGATTTTTATAATTATTTTTATTCTTCATGAAAAAAAAACTTAAAGAAACAGAAGATAAGATCATTCAGACTAACATTAAACCAAATTAAATATTTTCTTGAGAGATAATACTGTATCGAATAACAAGAAATGTAATCAATTATATCGATGGAATAAAAACAATTTAAAAATTTTAAATTCGAATAAGTAATTTATTTTAGATATATTTTTTCTTTTTTTTAACACATTTTTGGATTTGAAACACATAAAATTAGATAAAAATGACCATATATTCTCAGATTTTTATATTATATTTTAATTATAATAATTAATTCAATTTCGAAAGAAATCGAGATTTATAAGTTTTAGTTCTTATTTGAAATCTGTTTTTTATTAATATATGTATATTATCGTAAAAAAATTAGTTTGGATTAATTAACAAAATATGCATAAGATTTTTTTATAATATTTAATTATAAAATACAGTATTAAATCCGAAAGAAATCAGCGTTTTAGCTAGGGGTTTGAGATTTTTTTATGAGATCAATAATATTTGTAAGATTTTCTTCATTATTTGAAAAAAAAAGAGAGACTTTGAGCTGATCAAGGCATATGTAATTCTAATTTTATTTATTGCTATAAAGTATATAAATCTTGAAAAGAACCAGTAGAAACAAAAAAAAATTTAATGAGGTATGTTAATCTTTTTTTAACGTTTTCCAAATAAAACGAATATATTTAATACGAAAATTTTATAAATCTTACATTTTATTAAATACCAGCATACATTATAAAAATAAATAGGTCATATACATGTATCTTTTTGATTTTTTGATTTTCCTTAATAACACCCATTCATTTTAGATTCTAATACAGAATTTATTTATTTATCTCGTGCAATATTTTATGGATAAATATACTTTTTACTTAACCAAATTCAAGCTTCATCTCTATTCATATATGCTAAAAATATCCCTATACACTAAGATTAAAAATAGTTCTAAAGCCAAAAATTTTACTGAATTATTAGAATTCAGTATTTTTTTATATTTTTATTATGTTTTAAATCTGATAGAATAATTTTTTGAGTCTGTAACAAAAATCATTGGGCTTTAACAGTCTAAACTTATTAATTTCTTACTATCCCAAAAAAATTCCAAAAAAATAATTTAGATTGGTACAAATGTTTTTTTTGGGCCAATTAACCATTTTTTTCTGAATATAATGGATGGGGGTTATAGCTTATTTTAAATCATTTTCTTTGCTATTGTTTTTTTTTCTAGGAGTGCTTTTATTTTTCTAATGTTCAAAAAGCTTTTGGTGCGATTTTAAGAATAGAAATCGATTCCTATAGCACAAATATTTTATTTTCAGCATTAGTTTAATTCTCTTGGTCCTTGGCTTTCAAGGTGGTTATCATTGGATGAGATATTAATAAAGTTCCAATGATATTAAATAACAATTTAAAATAAATCTAATAATAGCTTTATAACCTGAATATTTTTAGAAAAGTCAATGGTGTAATAAAACAATATGCAAACTGGATTTTTCAACCGATTATATCTTTTAAATTGGTCTTTAGACTTATTTTTTCGGAAAATAATGAATAACCATTATTTTTAATTTCAACAATGTTCCCATTTTTTTACACTTTACGTAAATGAAATACATTTATTGAAATAGAGTAAATTATTTTTAAAAAAATCCCGGGTGTATTATTCGTTTATATAAAAAACTCTCTTTTTCAGGATTTGATATTATAAAAAAACCAGTCTTAAATAGTTTAAGGATACTTTTTCCATCCCAAATCGGTGTATTTTCTTTTCTGTGTAATTATTATATGTAAATTTAAATTTATCAATATTATGGTATATAAAAAAAATAATATTATTCTTGAGCTTTTAAATTGAGGAACTTTGTTGTATGGCAACCATTCATGTGACCAAAAAACTGGGATTCAATCCATATAGGAAAAAAAAGCCCCGAAAATATGAATATGCTAATTGTAATAATTTAAAAAAACACTCTTATTTTTAAATGGTATTAATAATCAAGCTATGACCAACAATTCTATTTATTTGGACCAAACATTTTTTAACACAAGTAAAACACACTAATTCTGCGGGAAAAAATAACTAAAACACTCTATTTTTAATTTACTCATTAAATGCACTTAGCATTAGTTTAAAAAATTCCATTATCAAATTTATTTCAACGATATTCTTTTAGTAGTGTAACCTTATTAATTTTTTTTTTGAGGAAAATGAGATTTGTATGAAAGAACCAATCACTCAAATAGTGATATAGCCTATAAGTATTTTTCGGAAACGAAAAGTAGAAATGATATATCCCGAAAATATATTTTTTTACGATAGTAATTTTGAAACCCCGAAAATTCTCACCAATGACCTTTGAACAATCAGTAAATAGGTACTCTGGATATATATTTTGGATCTAAAAAAATTGGTGAATTAAAGCTTTGATATTTCTTTCTTTCATTATGTCTAATTTTTTTTGATTTAAAGTCAATTCTCCTTATCGAGAAACCCATTACAATTTACTGATCAACCAACAAATTATAATCCTAAAAAAGAGAGTTATGGTAAGTGTAGAACCAGCCAGAGTATGGAAGAAACTAACCCTATCCACTTTGTAAAAAAATACTATTGAGCATAAAAAGAGTGAAGATTTTTATTATCAAATCTAAAAAATGTTTAATTGAACCGTGTTGAAATATTTGAGTTATTTCTCATGGTGGTTTAAACGGCTTTAATGGGATAACAAAGGGGTTTAAAGAGAAATCAATTGTATTTGTGAGTAAAAGATTGAAAAAGCTTTTTGATTTCGGTATATTTTAATTCCTTTTTTGGAAGCTGAAGGTGGCTTCGCATCTATCTATTAAGAAGGTCTATCCCACATTTCTACTTGGAAAAAAAAACGGCGCTGATTATAAATTATATACATACCTAATCTAGAAGAAAGGTTTAATGATGGATATTATACAATCTATTACATTATTTGATGGTTAAATTTTGAAATGCAATGGTTTGTCCAAATAACAACTCAGTTTAGAATCTTTGAACTAAAAAAAAGATGGTCTTTTTTATATTTACGTTTTTTTCATTACAAGAAAATAATTTCGAGCAATTTATTGTTTAAAGAAATGATACTAACCTTCAAATAATACTTGTTAATTCCGTCAGATAGAATTTTATGTACAAATTTTTTGGATTATAAAAGAGAATAATAAAATGTCAGGCAACATTTTATTTTTGATTTGAAAAAGAACTTTTAAGAAAAAAACTCCCCCAAGTCGATCAAGATTCGTTTATCCTCTGATAAATCTCTTTATTGGTGAAAGCTTCTTACGTAAATTTATCAAGAAAGTAATTGCTGACAAATTTTTGCCTTGTCTTTTATTTCATTAGAATGAATAGAAAACTGATGGAATTTTCTATGAGCATATTATTTGATTAACTCAATCTATAACAATAGCATTGCATATTTTAAAATTTAAGGGATTTCTTTTCTGCTATCAATGCCAGAAAATAACACTTGTTATATTACTTTTTTGTTGTCATTTAAGTAAATTTTATCACAATCTATGTTCAATATTTGCGTATCCTCGTTGAATTTTTAAGATAAATATAATCTTGAATGCCTTATTTGCAGTAAAACCCAAATAATTTTCATCCACATTTAGAATAGAATTACTTGTGAGGCTTTGGAGGCTAAAGAATATATTATTTTAAAGCTGAGTTAACCAAAATGAACTGAATTTGGAATGAATGGAACTATAATCCCATTCCATTCCTATTTTTTTTAGCTCACTAACTATTATCCAATTTAACCCTCTCAAGACCCAAATATTTGCCTAACTCCTATTTGTGTATATTGAAAAATCCAATCTGTACAGCTTCTCAATCTATCCAATAACATATAAATATTATCAATAAAATGATGGCATTGAACTGAATGTGAGCGTCATCTTATGCATCATCGGCCATGAAAGGGCTAATCAAAATCGCATTTAATTATTTAAAATGAGAATTAATGAGTTTGGTACCCGAATGGGAAAAGGTAGAAATATAGTCCTGATGTGTCCAATAATCTATCAATAATCAACAGTGTATTTCCTATTATGAACCCCTAAACTGGTAAAAAAACGGTTGATTTATAAATTTCAGAAACGCGTAAATAGAACTCACGGTATTTTTTTTCTTTTGGGCTACTATGTATAAAAATAAGTGACAAAACTACAAATATTAAACCAAGGTAAATATATCGATCCCGGAAAACAATAAGATATTGATAATATGTTGGTGAATTTTGATAATCTGATCAATTAATGATTAGCGGAAAGACATTAGAAAAAAACAGTTATTCGGTTTGTTTGAATTTGGAAAAAGTATTCCAAATTGGGCCTGAAGCGAATTTTTCAAATGATAAGACTCAAAAATAACCCAATAATAAACTACATCATGGCTCCTATTTGTGAGTATTTAAATATAATGATTTTTCGGCGAATAATTAGTATTATATTTTTATCACAAATTAGTAAATAGAATAAAATGATAGTTTGATTTTTAATGATGCGCTAACGTATGGATTTTTTCAGTAAGAGAATTTACATAACGCATTAGCCAATTTTCTATAAACCAAATTCATAGATATTTATAAATGCCTATATTTGGTTATAGCACAGTAGTGCTTAACCTTTTTTTGAACTATTAAATTATCGAAGTTTGACTTTTACGGACCGGGCTAGTTTCAAATCACGCATTTAAATTGAATAACTAAATTCTATTGGATATAATCCAGGTTTTTCTTCCGAGATTTTTGCACAAATAATTGACGTTTCAATTAACGGCCAGCAGAAGAAACAATTTTAATTTTGCTACAGCATTTTGACGATCGAGCTCTACCGAGTCTATGCTTTGATAACTTTTAGTTATACGGAAGATAGTTTAGCAAACAAGAAACCTATTTTCAATATTTTTATTGGCAATTTGTCACGATATAGTTATTGAGTCAATATGTTAGCAAATCGCCCAAAATTAGAACCAAATTTCATTTTTATTAATTTATTACCAAAATCACGCCGTTTTTAAATTTAAATAAATGTGAAAAGGAAAATATAAGTTAGAAATAATTGAAGCTTATTCGTTTTCAAAGAATCTCATATGTAGAATTTAAATTGCCGAACATAATATTTGGGAGTGTAAGGTTTTAAACTGTACCAGATTGATCGGCCAATAATTGCACTATTTGTCTATGGGAGGAAGCATTATCGGAATCAATAAGCAATATCGCAAAAATCGACAAATGAAATTATATTATTTACAACAAAAAAGATAGCTAAGTACATTCGTGATAGTGGAAAGCTGAAATGGCTCAATAACAAGAAAATAAAAATAAAAAACAGATAAAGCCGTAAAGTATAAAAATGAGATACAGTGACAGGGATTTTTGATGATATCATTCCTTCACGTTTAGAAACAACTTTATTTATTCCTTCCGTATCCCATTCCAAGCCCGATCAATTCGTTTTAGCTATTAAAAATGCTTTTCAATAAAGGGTTAGTTTGCTTTATAAGTATTTTTGGGAGTTTAAATAAATTTGATTTTATTATCTTCATTTTTCCCCTACTTAATTCGATTCTATTGAATATATGGGAACGCAGAATTATTTTCAATTTTATTTTTTTCGTTTTTTTTTTCGATTCAATTGACCAAAAGTGATTATTGATTTAGATTCGCCCTCTTCGCTACTATCTTGTCAGTTGTATCTGCTGCTCCTGTCAAATGCAAAACTGGTATGAAGCTGGATTTTTTCTCTCTAACAAAACATTTTAATCTCGCAGAGTTTTCATTAATTTTCCTTTTAATGTCATAGGAGTCATTTTTAATATCTTATTATATTTTTAATAACTTTTTCTCCAACTTTTTTTATGTCACCTTCCTTATAGCTGAACAAAAGAGACAAGATGAAATTAACGCTGTTGGTTAGTATATCTTTTAGTAGCCATCTTATTCGACTTTTTTTTTTTTTTGCTTTTTAAAACTAATTTCTTTTTCTGTCAACTTTAAAAAAAATTAGCTGACTCTTTGTCACCTTTGGATAGATTGGCATACTTGAACGAAGTTTTTGTTAACCAAACTCTTGCTCAAGATCCTAACTACTTCGCCAACCTTACTTTGGGCCAAAACCCATCCATCATATATATCGGTTGCTCCGACTCCAGAGTCTCTATTGACGTTATCACTGAATCTCGTAGGTTTTTTTTTTTTTTTTCTTGAATAAAATAATAATTTTGTTAAACTCAATACTTGGAATCTAATTTATGGGTTTTTTCTGCAATCAACACAGGACCCGGAGATATCTTTGAGCATAGAAACATTGCTAACTCAGTCACTTTAGATGATGTTGATACCCTTGCTGTTCTCCAATATGCCGTCGAAGATTTGTATATCAAGGATATTGTCATCAGTGGTCACACCTACTGCGGTGGTATCAAAGCTGTTCTTTCCGGTTATGATTCATTGACTGGTGCCCTTTCCGAATGGCTTGCTCCTATCAAGCAGCTCTATGATGATAACAGCGCCACCATCGATGGTATCTCTGACTCTTACTTGAAAGCTCGTACTCTCACTGAAATGAATGTTAACCGTGTCGTCAACCTAGTTAACGGATTGGATATCGTCACAGGTGCCAGAAACAACGGTCAAACTGTCAATGTTCACGGCTGGATCTTCTTGATGGAGTCCGGTCTTTTCCACGACTTGAACATCACCAAGTCTGCCAACTAGAATAACTGTCTCTTTAAATCATGATCACTTTCATTTATTTTAATTGTATCCACTCATGAACTCACTCCATTTACTTTGCCTACGGTTTCCACGCCCATCCTTTTTTTCCTAAGTTTTGTTTATGGTTTCTTTCTTAAAATTTGAAGTTTTAGTAAATTCTGTGACATGACTATTGGCTTATTACTATTTGATCTACTATTTTCACCGCCATACAATTTCGTCTACCTATAATTGGTCTACTTTATATTTTGACTTGTGCCCAATTAATCTATCTACAAATTTTCAAGTCTATAAATGGACTTATTCGTGAATACATCTGCAGCACAATTGGTCCATTTACACATACCTTCCTATTTTATCTTATATTTAAATTACACTAATGATCTAGTTGCTTCCAATAAGATCTCATAAAAAAAATGACCTTATAAAAATCAATTTTTTAACTAAGAATATTGGTAAAAATGTAAATTTACCCGAAATCTGATACCTATCACTAAAAACTGACACTCATTCCTAAAATATGTCTTTTTTTTTTTTTTCACGGAATTTTATTGTAAGATATCGTCATTAAAAACTATACTAAAAAAATATGAAAAAAAGAAAAAATTGCATAGAAAAGACTATTATCCTAACTACAATAAGCTCCTCTGCCGGACTACCCGCTGCGTACCTACGGGAAAAGGGTTCAATCTACCAACCGAAAGACCCTCCCTGGCATTGCTTCAAGTAGGCTGGATGACTGAGGTTACGTGCAGTCATGAATTAAGCTCTTTGTCAATGAACAATAGTTCATTGAAGCTACTGAGCTGCTAATAGGAGTCCACGTCTAACAGGGTTAGTAAAATTAGGCTCCTACCCAAACGTGGGATTGATAAAAATGGCTTTCCTAAAAATAGCTGTTAGACGCTGAGATCCGTCTGACTGTCGAACGCTGGACTTGTGCACTAGACTATATCTCAGCTGTGCTAAACGATCGGTTCCTCCTGTTTCGAGATGGCCCCCCTCTGGAACCGCTGTCCTCCGAATCGCTGTGCGCTGTCTCCACTATTCCCA
>LSSL01002434.1:0-21826 GCA_001953115.1 Smittium mucronatum
AAAACTATACTAAAAAAATTTGAAAAAAAGAAAAAGACGTATAGAAAAGACTATTATCCAAACTACAATGAAATCCTCTGTCAGACTACCAGCTGCTTACCTACGGGAAAAGGGTCTAATCTACCAACCGAAAGACCCACCCTGGCATTGCTTCAAGTAGGCTGGATGACTGAGGTTACGTGCAGTCAATAATTAAGCTCTTTGTCAACGAACAATAGCTCATTGAATTTACTGAGCTCCTAGTCAGAGCCTACTTCTAACGGGATTAATAAAATTAGGCTCCTACCCAAATGTGGGATTGATCGACATGGCTTTCCTACAAATAGCTGTTAGACGCTGAGATCCGTCTGACTGTATAACGCTGGACTTGTGCACTAGACTATGTCTCAGCTGTGCTAAACGATCGGTTCCTCCTGTTTCTAGATGGTCCTCCTCTGGAATTGCTGTCCTAGGAATCGCTGTGCCCTGTCTCCACTATTCCCAACCAAGAATGGTACAACGCTGTGTCAAATTTTGGTCAGGTGTACTTCGAAAAGTGCACTATTAAGCCCCTAAACCACGGCAAGGTATTTCACTCTTAGGGGCTTCGACTTTTGTAGGAAAAAAATTTTCGACAGGAAAAAAGATAGAGTTTAAATTCTATTATCATGGTTGGATATCTGTATTTATGAGTTCTGTAAGACTATTTATTTTATTCTGTTTATTTTTTATTATAGCTAAAAGTTTGATCTTGACAAGATATAAAATATATTCTGTTTAATACTACTGGTTGCAATATAATATCCATGCATCAATTGTATTTGGATTTTATAAATTCGATAACTTTTTCTTCACTATAGAGGATATAGTTTCAATTTTATTCATTATTATTTTTGCGAGAAATTTATTTAGAATATTCTAAAATGAAATAAAAAAGTATTTAGAATTTTTCAACTGAGTGGGATTTTTTACAATACAATTGTCGTCCAACTACACTCCGCTACTCTAAATCTACCAAGCCTCTTGAACATTTTTTTTTAGTAGGTCTCAGTGCTATTCTTCATTTTACTCTTTACGAATAAAACTATTGTGAGCCTTTCAGCTATTGGGCTGTACCCTATTTCATAGAAACACAGCTATTAGTCTGATGGAGGGTCTTATTTTAGTTCGGATGATAGTTCCTTTTACTAATTTTTTCATTTTTGGAACTTTTTTCTTTTTTTAATAACTTCTGTGAATGGGGTTTAATGACATCATCTTGACATATAATTTCATGATATTAAAAAATAATAGTAATTTGCTAATCCAAAAATATACCAAGCTTATATATGCGCTTTTTTTTTTCTTTGTGCAGAAGATTTTTTTAATTACACAGCTAATCATTTTCTATTTGGTAAAGGTAAAACTAGTCCAATTATTAATTGTTGAAATTATAATATGCTATTAACCCTTTCAAATTCAGTGTCATAAAAATGCCAATAAACTTTCGTCAATGCAAACTTTTAAAAAAAATTAAGATTTCATTATTGGCTTAGTCTTACGTACCATCGAATAGAAAAAATGCTTACTTTAAAAATTGGGAAATCAACGCAATATAGGGCCCGGAAAAAGCTACTCGAAGATTGAGTGCCATTTGCGTAGAATTGACCCTTGAAGGGCTAAAGTTATCTACTGTAAGAATCTTTTGGGCATTTGAAATCTAATTCGACTGTTTTGTTCGGGGCAATCTAATTTATAATAAACTAATTTTTATGTAACAGAAGAGTTTGAGAAAAAGCTAATTTTATTGGTTCCAGAAATCGGAGATTCCAAAAGAGAACAACCGCTGTCTCCGATAGTTGAAGGGTTAAAAATTGTAAAAATTGTCAAGAACCCCACCATCCAATGGCAGAGAAAGAGATAAAATAGGAACCACATTAAACTCAAACCCGATAAAAACAATAAAAATAAAGCGCTCTGGTTACGCGTTTTAGATGAAATGGCGAACAGGAAACCAAAAGATGGGAGGTAAATCGATATTTCTAACACACTAGTGCCGTTTAATATGTTCAGTGCGGCAAGAGAGCAGTAATATTTATTGATTAAAGAGACAATATGGAAGCGAGTTTAAATCTAAAGCGAAAGGGGTTTTATAAATAAAGTAAATATATGCAAATTTTGGTATTCTCAAGATAATGAAGAGGAGTAGGTTTTTTACAACGCATCCAAAGCTTCTGATTTTAAAAAAATACACTCCAATTTTTAGAGGGATGAGCGAATTGAGTTTAAGAGGAATATTTTCACGGATGATAGAGAATAAATAATTAAAAGTTATTGTTAGAGGCGGGCAAATTAGGTTTGTGAACACCAAAATTAAAGGAAGCAGCTTGATCGGATTGATGGAAAGGATTATTATTAGATGATAAGTTCTGAGATCTGATTTCAGTCCCAGGAATGAGATTGGGGTTGGCAAAACGACCATTCTTAAAACCACTGGAAATCGATGTAGAATTTAAAAATCCAGTTTCCGGAACAGAGAAAGCCATCTGTGATATATTTGGCACGCCTGAAACATAAGATTCCCTATTGTAGGCAGAGGAGTTCGAAAAGTTTCGAGAAATTGAAATGCCACCATTAATGATAGTCCTCCCAACAGAGTTTGATGGATGTAAATAATTATTCATCGGATCGGAAGGAAGAGCATTTCCAAGAAGCGCACGAGGCGAGGCAAGGCTCGATTTAAAATACATATTATTATAATTTGGTTGATTAATTAGGGTTTCATTATTACTTGAATTTTGGTAGTCTAGAGAGGAATCCCTAGGCTGTTCAGATAATGGATTCAAAAACCCCAAGTCGACATAGTCATTATTCGAAGATTGACCATAGCCCTCAGTGGGATAATAATTAAAGTTTTGAGATAGAGGGGATTTGAAAGAGATCTGTGGGTCAATGATAGGATTTTGCGTAAACTCAGACGGGTATGAAGAAATAGAAGAACTAGGAACATTCCCAGGGTAATTCACGAATTTATACAAATTGTTTGGGTCGCTGGAAGGCTCTTGGAAATGGTCCATCGTCTGAGTTTCACCTTTTGTAGCTGGAAATACAGAACCGCCATTGATAGAATTATTGTTTTTAGATGACGAATTTATATTAACTGGATGACTATAGAATGAAAGAGCAGCTGGAGAATGCACTTTTTGAGCTGAGGGGAGAGTGTTTAATGGCTCAGATGAATTAAAATGGGAATTAGAAGATAGAACATCAATGGCTGGCGAGATAGAGCCATTTTTCACTGAATTAACAGACTTATAAACGCTACCGGGAGTATTGGAACCGATGTTGATAGGATTTTTAGACGATAATGAGAAATCTTCGATTACAGGATTGGAATCAGTGGAAGGACTAAGTCTAGGAGATCCGAAATCTTTAAACTGAGGAACGCCTAAACCTTGGTTATGCTTAACAGAACGATGTTTATTGTATTGCTTAAAATATAGACCACACGCATTACAAACCCTGTTTTTTCTATCTGGAGTCCGGCGCCATAGAGGAGTTTCAGTGACATAGCAGTTTGAGCATTTTTTATCTTCAGAAGAACTCTTTTTTGAAAGAGAGCTCTTATCCTTCCTTTTTTTAGAAATACTTGAATTTTTTGATTTGGGAATATCATAGATGGACTTAAAATCAACGGGCGAACTTTTGAAATGATCAGATTCAGAGGAATTGCGAGAGATAGTGAGCGTCAGAGGATTGAATGAAGGAAATGCTAAACAAAAGAAAGATATATTGTGTTAGAAATCAGCATATAAAGCTAGTTTAGAAGGCTGGAGATAATTGGGAGAAAGGCTTACAGAAGTCGGCAGAATTATCAAACCCAAATGAGTGAGAGTTGCCACTATTAATATACGGTATATTTTGATCAAATTCAGGAATCTGGATTGAATCTTCCAACTGATGGAGGTTGGCTACGGGTGAGAGCTGATTATTGCTGTATTGATCTATACGATTATCATTACTGATGATATCAGAATCAATATTATCAAAATTAGCATGCATTATATACTGACAGGATAACATATATGTAAAAAAAAAAGGGCTGAATAAGAGAGCCCGGTAATATGAGTGGATCAGTAAGAGTTAGGATATAAACAAAGGGCAAGCAAAGTACTTAATACAAAGAAATAAAGTCAAGATAATATTATATTACTTTTTCTATAAATTATATATACAGGATAATTAGTGCAAACCCCAAATTTAAGTGAAAATTGGTGGGTGAGTAACAGTATATGGGGGACGAACATGAGGAAATATATAGGACAATTTTTTTTTGTGATGGTACGACATACTGGTAATTTTAGAGAAGGAAAGTTTATTGAATATTTTGCAGGAGTAGTGAAACTAAAATCAAAAGCAAAAAAAAACAATTACATAAAAACCAATCCAAAACCAAATTAGGAAACTGGGGTTTACACGATAACTATTTAATAATAGAACGGATATGAAAATGTAATGTTTGACAAAGGCAATGTGAGTTTGTGATGATGGAAAAAAAATAATGCATGAATTTCCTGATTTTTGAAGCGCTCTATAGATCAAAGAGTATAAGTGGAAAGGTCAGCGACAACTTATTCTGAGCCTACCACAACTAGCCTATTCCCCTAATGTCCAATAGAATTTCAACAAATAGGGATGCACTTACGTGATAAAAGAAAAATGCAATTCTTATCATTGTTCCGTTTTAGCAATGCTCTTGGGTCGGTATCCTGAAATAGAACAGTATTTAAAATTACGTAAACAATCAAATCCAAAAAAAACAAATAAAATAAAATAAACCGAAGATCTTGTTGACCAATTCAAATCGAAAAAATCCTTTTGCATTTTATTCTAAAAGCAGAATTTGGAGCTGTCCATATATCAAAGCCATTTACAGGCGCGCTTGTAAAAAAAATTATTGATTTCTCTTATCAGACGAATAAAATGTCGTGAATATTAATTGATGGTATTTATATATTTGTTTTTCGCGAGAGTTTACTTTTTCGAGTTAATTTCAATTTATGTAACGGATATTATGTTTATAGGAAAAGAAGGGGGTGAATTGAGAGGCTAATTAAACAATAAATGGCGGAAAACCTGATGTGAAGGAGTTATGTAATATTTTATAAATGGATATCTCAAACAACGTTAAATAATAAAACTAGGTTTTTTCCTCAAAAAAAAAATCAGGGGATGTATGAATGGAGAATCGTTACAGGTCTAGAGGCTAAATTAAAGGGATTGGAGGTTTTTTAGGTGCAGTTTAATAATGAAATAAACCGTTTGTGGTTATTAGATGCAGATTTCTTATAATTAGCGCTAATAGCAGAGCACATCAATAGTGTGGTTATTGCTGTCTGTTCTTTTTTATTATTAAATAGAATAGAGTGCATTATTTCGTGTTCTTATAATACAAATAGTTGAGTTATTTACAGGCCCTAAAATGATTGAGCTCTGATGTAATTGCATATTCATATCATCTGATTATTTTATCTTTATTAAAACCCCTTCCCCTCCTATTTGTGAAACGACAACTTTTTATTTATTTGATATATTACGCCATATATATTTATTTAGAGGGATTATCCATGCATATTTTTAGAATTTATCCAATATATATTTATTGAAATTAATGATACTCCACCGAATTACGTGATGTAATGCCATTTTTAAAAAAAAAAAGAATGATGATGGAATAGCAGCAATTTACCAGTAAAAAGATAAGAAGCTAAATTATATAAAAAAAGTGTTATTATTTGTAAAACCATATTTACATGTCACGATAATAACGCTTCTAATGTTCCCACCGAAATATGTTTATTTTATTTCCTTAATGAAAATAGCAAGGGCCGGGGCAATAGCAACCATAAATTCTGTATTCTTGTAAATTGGTTTTAGTAGAGAAAAAAATTTCAATTTAGAGACAGCCATAATATAATAATCTTGGGAGGAGAAGTTATATTTTGAGAAAAATTAATCATAAAATAGTAAATAGAATTATGAAATATGAAATATAAAGAAAGTGTAAATATAAATATGAACCCAATGTGAGGTTCATTTTCAGCCATCTAAAAATCAAAAAACTACAATAGTTATACTACCATTTTTGTGAAAAATATTATACTTTCTGAGTATTCGATTAACCCTCCCGAAGGTGCGACTTCACTCTCACCCCTCTTTTTTTAGACTGAATGAAGTTTATGTAATAGTGATTTATATTCTTAATGAGAGGTATAGCGAAAATTGTCATTAATGTATAAACTATTGCCACAGCTAATACTTGGCTGTATTATTGCCGAATAGCATGCTTTTCATAACAATTAGCTGCAGCATATTATAAATTACCAATTGGAATAGGGTTACAGTGAAAAGTTTGGCATTAACAAAAAGGCCTAAATCGATGGTATTGTGAAACAACACGGATTGGCTATGATTCATTTAGTCCTTTAATTATTAATTAATTTGGTTTACTGTTTCAAAAATGGATAATGTGAGTGAGAAAATTATATTAATCGAAATTAGAACTGGCTTATTAGAAATGGATTTAAAGAAATAAAACCAAGTGTCTGAACTTCATATAAATGTAATCTCCACACCTATCACTAAAGTTATACTATGGAATCCCATTCCTAACATCCATGTCTTATGTGTCTATGGGCTGATTTGCAAATAATAAAATGTTGGTAATTACGGAATGCTAACACCATATGAACCAAAATAGGCCACATGGCTATAACACTCATTAAAAAAATTTGCGTATGGATAGCTGTTATAGCAATTAAAACATATATAGAATATAGAGTGGTTACAACCACCTAGCAATCTAAACGAATGAGGTTTTTTTTTTAGTTAGTCTTGAATAAATTCCGAAATTATTAAGTAAAAATCTTATTAACGATATCGCAATTAAATGCTGGCAGCACAAAAGTTGGAGAATAAAGTGAGCTAATGTGCTCGAATGTAGAACCAAGTCAATAAATAAATATAATGCAGCGCATATAAATTACTAATAAAGTTGAGTTAAACTATAATCCAATTGGGTTTACACTGAAAAACACGATGTAAGAAACATGACTATTTCTCTCATTGGCTACTTTAGTTTATTAAAGATGTTGGGATTGAAGTCAAATATATTATTGAATTTTTTTGCAAAGGTTACACACTGTTGATAAACCCTACTGTGTGATAAAAATTAATAATGTAACACAGATTGTCATGAAAAGTTGTAAAACCAATATGCAAAATTCGCATGAATTTTCCTATAGCGACATCAATTGAGCCCTTTTTTCACAAAAATGCATTATTTAGACAAAAAAAAAAAATTGGTTTGTTAAATTAATGATCACGATAATGCAAAAATATTGGCTAGAGATAATAAAATAAATCATGGGGTCTTTTTTTATAAAGCAAGTAAGCTATTAAAGAAATTGTATAAATTGTTTTTTTTTTTAAAATAGATGTTTTCTTTTTCGAATTTCCCGAATCTGAAAGTGTAACATTTATCGGACATTTCTCTCTCACAACATCCATTTCACAAATCTTTTCTATTCCTCATTCGAGCGATACGAAACAATAATTGCGGATCTCCCTTTATTTTTTATTTCTGCGAATGATAACGATGAATGTTATTTTTATTGCTATCGCTAATTAATCATCAAAACACTAATTTCTAATTCATCACTTTTTTATTTCAAAAAAGGGAAAAAAATTTGTAATTATCATTAGGGTGAAGATAATAGAACATTCACAAATCCCAAATTAATTGTTGGTGATACGTATAATGACCAATGAAAATATATTTTATTCTTGAATGTCCCCATTTTACTATTTTGACATGCAAGTAGAGCGAGGGATAGATGGATTTTCGTATATTTTTTATCAACACTTGATTGCTAAAAAATATTCACAACCTGGTCCCATGAACGAGAAAAGATAAAAAGTCCAATATTTTTTTAAAAGCTTTTGTGTAAAATGGTTGGGGGATGATCTCGTAATCGTAAGTTGATAATAAGATGACACTTTTCAAATTAGCGGGATTTCTTTTTTTAGCCAAATCATGATATTGTATTATTATTGGTTAGATAAAGCCACCTTCATCAAAAACTTTTTTTTTACTCTTGCGCCTGTGCCAAGAGGGCAGAGATAGCAACGGATGAAAAACGTAAATAAATTGGAAATTTTTCTATTTTTGGAAGAAAGGTAAACGGAATTAAAAAAATAATATTTATGTTTGGCCATTGGTGATTTTTAATACATTGAAGGGGGAAAACGAGCAAGGTGGCTTGTAAATTTTCATTTAACTATTCTCATTTGTGTTTTAAATGGTATCGCGCATTTTTCTTTATAAAATGCAATACTTGTTACCTAATACAAACATTTTCGGACATCTTTTTTTATAATTAATAAGCAAAAGTGTGCGAGTCACCCATAAATTCCTTTTAGACTAGGTGTTTTAAAAAGTCTGGACAATTCCAAAAAAGTGTCTCTTTTACCAATAAACTTCGTTTTTTTTTCTTGCTCTTTCCCACATTTTCCCTCGTTTTGGATATATTGGTTCTATGGATCTATTTTCGCTAATTATATAATGAGGTCATGATACTTTAACTTTTTCAAATTGCCGACACGTATTAGCATATTAAAGCCCAGAAATGTAAATTGTGCTATAATTTTAAGGCCAATATATATTGAGATTTGGCTTTTGCCTTAGATAAATCTATGTTTAATTGGCTCACTTGTTTTGGTTCTATAAAGGCCTCTCAAAATTGTAGCTAATTGGAATGTTCTTAAAATTATAAGGGCTTAGAAGTTGGAACACGTTTTTTACAGTATAAATATTTTCATAAATTTAGGTTAATGAACAATGCACTTGCACCCACTAGGTTCTCAACCCGATTATTAATAAAGTTGTAGAAAATCTCCAAAAATTGGCATCTACAGAAAGCTTGTCTCTAAAACCTTCTGAAAATGCCTATATGGGAGATTCTCTTAGAGAGCTTACACTTTACCATTAAATTTTTACTGCATTCTTAATTCGAAAAACTAACATGTTTAATTTATAAAAATATTTGATGACTCAAATCTTGGACTACAAAAAGAAATCCACTATTGGAAAAATGCTGATGGCTTATTAGAGCTAGTATGTTTTTATGTTTTTAAATGTCTGGTTTTGATTAAATTTTATTTGGCCAATGGTTCCTATATAAAAAAAAGTCTGTTCTTGAAAAGAATCCCCAATATGGCTATAAGGGAGGTAAGTTTTCTGCAGTTATTCTGAAGACATATTTTTTATGTTAACAGCGCATTCAGGAGTCCGAAATGGTATCTTTATGGTTAAGGATATCGCTCATTTTGACGACCAATTTTTATTTATAGCTTTTTATGACGTTATATGATAAAAAAATTACGTGACATAAATAAAGATTCAATTAACATATCTTTCATCATTTCCAATAGATCTATAATACGATTATTATCTCATTGGCATTTGGTAATAAAGTATTGCCATTAGTTGGTTTTAGGTCAGCGGGTTCTACTTTGCAATTGTTAGTAGTCAATATATATGCTATTTTTATAATGTATAAGATATTTATATTGGCCATTAATTATTTAAAAAGATTATGGAATAGATCGCTTTAGCTGTATCAAATCAAAGCACTTAATGAAACCAGGACATTATTATTTTGATGCATAATCCTTAAAAGCATATATATGACATAAATATTAGATAATATATATTTTATTATGCAGCAATTATATAATAACTACATGATACTACTAGTTGTAACGAATAGGAGTATATCAATAATTGTTTATTTTTAATAGTTTCTAATCATTTCGTCACTTGTTTAAATCCGATTGGAAATACAAGATATCTAACACAGATAAATAAATTTCTGGTCAATACTTTTTAATAATTTAATCCTTACTTTGCAATACTGTTCTCTTAATTTCATTTGCGAAAATCTTCATTTTCTATTCGATAATAAAACTAATTAAACTAATTTAGCTTTTTTTTTTTTTTAATTAAAATCTTTGCGCTGTCTAAAGACATGAACCATTTTTGTTCATCCTGCCGAATAAATGCATAAAAAAATCAACCATTATTTCAACCAACCTTTCTCTATATTATACTATTTTGAAAATCGGGTTCATTTATTCTTATAATAAATTACTACTTTAATCCTTTCCGGGTATATAAAAATTATGAACTTCTATTCGCTTGATTTGCATTTTTTTTATTTGATATTAGTATGTTTATTCCGGTTAATAAGTACGCACTTTATTTAGGGCATTATTATTGGCGAAAATCTCGGTACCATTTTGTTACAGTCAGTTTTGAAAATATTAAATGAGAAACGGCACTGGCAGAGAGTTGAAGTCTTTCCGTTGTTAGATTCATATCACACCACTGCTGGGATCCCAGTCAATATTCATGTCGAAGAAAATATATACAAAGGGGTATATGCCTTCTATTAACCTGTTTCTAATGACGTTATATTTCAATAAAATTCAGCAAAATGTATCATTTGTCCTTAAACCAATCCTTTTACTTTCCATTCCAAATTATCTTAAATAATTTAATTGATACTACTTTTTGACAATATTTTGAAGGGAGCTTGTGATTTCTTACGACCTTTGCCAAAAACTTTCCGTTTCTTGCTTCTGCTTTATCGCAGTAAAAATGTAAAAACTCGCAATATTACTCTTAAAAATTAAATGGAAATTTATGTGACAAAATAAAATTTCCGATATTATCTGACTTAATTATTTTATTTTTTTCAAATAGTTCAATAGTCAAAACGAATTCAATTTGTTAAAATATTCCAAATTTCATACTCCTAACCCTTTCCAGAACCAAAAATATATTGGCCTCCTGTTAAAAAATTTTAAAAAAAAAACTTATTCGATGGTAACTAAAATAAAGCCAATTGTAAAATGTAAATTTTCAATAAAATGCTTTAATTGACCGAAAAATGTCAACCATTCGAATGTCTTAGCCTTGAAAAAACTGAAATAAAACAAGTAAATACAGTAGTCAATATAAGTTGCAGTTATTGGAATATATTCATTTGTGGGACCCGCTTTCATTACAATATTTTCTCATACTCTTTTTTATGATTTCATTTTTAGCCCCGATATGATAAAAAATGGCAACTTTTATTTGTATAATTAGGAAGGAAGAATAATTATCATCATATATATATATATTCGGGATCAAATATCGGTTATAATTTGGGATACTCTTTTTGAGATCGGACTTTTCTTTTTCATTACAAGCATTGGCTAAATTATTTTTAAAACCAATGCACTACATATGTTTACCAATTATTAATGAGCGTATGTTTCATTTTTATTTCTTAATCTTCATGTACTTTCCTATGGCAGTATTTATTGGAAACTCCGAGCTTGGAATATGGATGATTCTCTTGTAGAGCAGACACACCCTATCAAATGTCTACTACCTTCCTAGCTTGGAAATATGATGCTAATATAATTTATAAAACATATTGGTTAATCTGAAAATGGGATTACAAAAGAAATACCCTATTCGTAAGATGTATTTAAATTTATTAGTTTTGTGTGTTTCTCGATTTTTATTGGTTTAAATATTATTAAATTTTAATAAAGTTAATGGTTTGCATAGAAAAAAAAGTCTGGTTTCGAAAAGAAATTCCCATGTAGCGGACACTTTCATATTAACCCTTTCCGGTCCCAAAATTTTGATTTATTTCCATCGTGAATATTAACTATTTCAATCGGTTTAAATTCGTGATCAGTACAATAGTATAAAAATAATGTTAGTTTAATGATATCATTCAACAAAAAGTAAGAGGCATTTTTTGTACCACCGGTCCTGAAAGGGTTAATTTTTTATTACTTACCTTATTTAGGAATATGGCTTTAAGATATGAATGAATTCATTGGGTAATCTCGAATTGGAATTACAAAAGAAATTAACTATAATTAAAATGATTAAACTTGTTATAGCTAGACGTATTTATATATTTTTATTATTTTGGTGGTTAATAAATCAAGTATAGCCAATGGTTTACTCGGATAAAAAAGTTCTAATCCTGAAAAGAGCCTCCAATATACAACGATTTTCTATATTTTCAAATTAGGATAAAATAGAAAAAATTTAAGAACAGTGCCCACTCAACAAAAATAAATTTTCCCATTGAGCATAAAATTACTTTTTTTTTTACTCTCAGCTATAGACAAGCTAATTTTCAATAACCCCCTCTTTAAAAACAACATGTTGTGCTACCAACATCTCAATCTATTCCTTCTATTTGTCAATTCACAAATTATCCCGGGTATAGGTGGGAGTGTGAAATTAGACATTTTCAATGACAGAAATTTGGCGATATTTTTGTACACCCATTCCTGAAACAGTTATTTCTAGATGGGCTGATTCTTTTTGCTGAAAAGGTTTTATCACTGTCTATATTTTCCTATAATCATAAAAAAAGTACCAATAAATTTTATGTTTTTTTATTAATCACTCTGTTCTATTGGCTGATAACATCAGTAATGTGATATTTAAAAATGAATAAATCTTGAAAGAAATATATTCAAAAATGGAAATTTTTGCAATTCAAACTTTTAACCCCTTAAAAGTCGGCGGTGCAAAAATTTCATTCATTTTTTGTTCTATGTTAACATTAAACTGTTGTTATTCTGATACTATATTATGTTCGAGAAACTAGACCAATTATATGTTGTTATACAAAAATAGGATCGAACAGTAATTCGGACCCAGAAGGGACTAATATATTCTATCATTTGTAATTGGGCTGATTTAATTGCCAACAAAATATTATTTTGGCATACTTTTGTGCTATGCAAGATTTATTGGGGTGCTAAGTTGTGTAATTCTTTTGTTATCAATATAAAATGATACAACTAATATTAATAGGTTTGATAAGATGGATATTAATTACTATCTCCTTCAATTAAAGTATAAGTTTCAATGGATTGTATAGTAGGTTCTTTTTGAGAGTGGATATATAATTGGTTATTTCTTTTCAAGACCAGACTTTTTTATACTATTTAAGCCACTAGAACAAATGATTTTATTAATAAGCATGCTATTAAAAATCGATAAAACATACCATTTAACCCTTTCCCAACCCAAAATTAAGCCTCACTCCTATTTGCCGAAATCAACTACTTCAATTGGCTTAGCTCCTTAGTTAGTATAATAGTCAAATGAAAACATAGAGCAAAAAGTGAATGCCATTTTTTGTACAATCAGATCTGAAAGAAACAAGATAAATTCTCAACATATTGCCAACAGAAAATTTGTTTTGTGGTTCCAATTCCAAATTATCTAATATGTTAAAGCGTATCTTGCCACATATTTCCAAATTCGGATATCAGTAAAAATTTAATAGGGAATTGTCTGCTCTGAAAAAGAATCTCCCATATAATAAACCTTTAAAACTTTCCAAATTTCGAAACAGGACCATACTCAGGGCTCTGAATTTTATTCGATTAGCCGATTAATAAAAAAAAATGATTTTTAGATTTTTAATCGATTTTCTTTTTTCGTTAATCAATTAATCGTTATATTGGACAATCTTTTGAGGTAAACAATATTTCTTAAAAAACCGCGTACTCTCAAATTTAAAAATGTGGTTGATAAACTAAATATAATTATTGGATCTTGAAAAACTGAATTCCAAAAACTTAGCTGTGGTTGGCTATATTTTGTAAATAGTTATAAAAAGAGACATTGCATAAATCCGTGGGAATATTTTTATATCTTTACCCCCAAATGGAATTTACATATAAATTAACCAATAATAAAATGTTAAAAAGGAATATAAAATATGAAAACTATCCCATTTAGAAAATTTTGGTGTAAAGGTTTTTGTATTATCATTAAATAAAAAATATATATTTACAAAATAGTTTAATCGATTAATCGATTAGATTTTCTTGAATTTTATACGTTAATCTTCCAATGCTTAAACCGATTAATCGTGGAACCCTAATCATACTGTATTATATATTTTTATTGATAAAAAAAAAAAAAATTTCTAAAAGTCCGTTATTATTGGTAAAACAATGAAAATATTCTTTAGAATGGGAAAATCTGATCATTCATATGTTAAATTGAGAGCTGGGCTAATAATTTTTTTATGGTTATGGTTATAGTTAATAATTTATAGCGAGAAAAAAAGTTTGATAAAAAAAAAATCTAACAAACAAAATCAAAATCAAAAATTATTTTTTTAATATGAAATTTAGATTCATTATTTGGTCTAGTGCTAATATTTATTTAAACTATTAGCAAAATAGGAAAATTCCCACAAATATAGCTATAATCCAACAAAAAAATGATGGTAGTAAAATAAAGCCTTGTCTCAAAAGTAATCACCTCACATTTCAGAGCATTCAAATTATTTTGAATATAAACACACTTATTCATGATTGCGACATGTGTCTTTTTTCGCCCAATAATCTTGGCGCAATGATGGGAAAAGTATTTCGGGTGGTAATATGATCCCAGTCCTCCCTTAGTAGCGCAGCTGATAGTCCAAAAATGAAAATACTGGGATTTGGGTACAAATATATTTTTATGGCTTGCACGTTTTTTACCAAAGTTTTTTTTAAGCTATCTTTATTGTTGTCTGCCAATAATTTTATGACTAAAAAAATGACTGCACTTTGATTGAGCTAATTTCCAATGTGTATATAATGCTGTTAGAATGACAGTGGCAATCAGCCCAAAATGGTATTTTCTTTTATAAATATTTCGTCTCCGATAGATTAAATTGCTCAATTATTTATGGACAATATCTTAGTTTGCTTTACACTAGAGATAAATTTGCATTTTATTAGCTATGCTGTAATTACCTAATAAGCTTCATATCTTAACAAATTGGAGTATATGCGGCATGCTCTAAATTAAAGGATTAAACCGTTTTTACGACATTTTGGATTTTTTAATAAATTTGCGGAGAAAAAACAAACCTCAGAGCTATCATGTTGAAAAAATTTTTTTTTAATTAAAGCAAATCGCATTAGTAACAATTTAACTGTGTAATCGCTATTGAAAATAACCAAGTACACTCTCCACTTATTATGAGATTATTTTGTGCATAAAAAAAAGGATGGTTTTAGGAATATAACGCCCATTTCTAGCGGAAACAAAACCCGTGTGTATACCTTGAGGGATTCAGATCTGATCAACCTCCCCTGGAGCTCCAACTCTTGATAATAAACTCCTAATCATATTTTATTTAATTCAAATAGTTAAAATCTCCCTGATTCGAGTGTCAAAAGGTTGACTTATTATTTTTATATCTTAGTATTACTGTTTTTTAATTTCATTAAAAACTGTTTGTAAAAAGGTTTCAAAAATGCTAATAACCCTTATTATAAAAGACATTCCTAATTAAAATGGGATCATCTGCCGATCCATCAGCTGACTATCTAAAGGAGTAGGATTCATGTTAGTAAAGACAAATGGGCTAGGGCTTTTTTTAATGATCTTGGCAGCCATTTTGCTCAGGAGATTGAACAGGTATATTTTTAGACTCAAACACGTGCAAATGAATGTCTATTGCCGGGGAATAACACAATATATTCTAGTATGCCGTCTGTATTCTCTATTGATTTTCCAATATATTAATTGTATTGCCAGTTTTCGCGGATTTTTAAAAACCTTTCTCCATTAATATATCGAATGAATAAATTTCTTCGTTATTATCTATTCAGTTAACTGGTATCGAAAATATACACAGATTTTGTCTGTTTAGCCACCAAATCCTCTACCCTTTTTGATTGTCGATCAAAAAAAAACTAATGTGATTGCTTTTTTGAAGGGAATTCCTGAATGAAATCTCCCTAGATCTCCTCCATAACCCGATTTTTAAAATTTACCATCCAAAATGTTCCTATTCCCCACTTATTTGATTAAATTACTGTCACATCTTTATTTTGCATGGATTAATTGATTAGTCAAAAATAAGTACCGCCCAGTAAACCTAACCTTCATTTTACACCGTTGCACATCTGTGTAAAAAATAATTCATCGGGATCTTTTATTATTTATTTCATACTCATACCCATATTCTGCAAATCATTTCTGTCAACATCATCATCAATGAAAACTTAATTCAAAAAAAAATTGAAATCATCAGTCGGAGGAAACTCCAAATATGAAAAGACCATATATATTAAAAATATTACACTAAATGATCTGATAATTAAAATAATTGATATATATATATAGTCGATCAGTTAAATCCTCTTAGATTGGCCACTGAGTTGGAGGCCAGCTGTGGAGATAGATTAAATATAATAAGCCCAGAAATCACGAAAAAATACGGGATGGTATAAAACGGTGTAACCTAAATTAAAAATATATAGATTGAATTAAAATTGCACAGACCCTCCAAATAAAATAAGGTTACCTCGTAATCAAAAACGACTATTCCAATTAATAGGATGTATACATCAGAGGTTAGTAGTGAAAGGTTGTAAAACGTTGCCGAACTCATACGGAAAAGAACTGGTGTTAATGTATAAAGAGTCAGCATGAAGGCAACAAATCCCAGATTGTAACCCACTACCTTTCCTGTCCATGTAATGCTTCTAATTTCCGATAATTCAAGTGAAACCAATTGGATCCCATTTATTAATGTCCCCAAAGTACCCATATATGCTAGTGATTCATAAATTGGTCTTTTCCTTACAACGTACTCAAGCAAGATGTTCGAGGTAGCATAACAAGTAGCACCCAATATCATAAACAAATCCCCCTTCAATGGGTTTTGTCCTCGATATCCTTGCTTACCATAATTATCAATAAAAACAGAAGCGCCCATTCCAATTAAACAAATCACAATTCCAGCGTATTGCAGAAGTCTGTATTTGACCTTCATGAAAAAGTATGTAAATACCACAACGCAGGGAAGTGACCAAGTATCCAACAAAGAAGCTGAAAGAAGATTCGTATAGTTATACGCTTTTACCACAAAGTAATTTCCTTCAACGTCTGCCAAGGCCATTAGACAATCTAATTATATAAATGCAATAAAATTAATACATAAATGATTTTTAGCATAAAAAAAAAATCGACTTACACCAATACCAGGTCTTTCTGAAATTACGCCAGGTCCCCATACCAAGCTTTTTAATGGTGTATGGCATATATATCAGCATCAAAAACACGTAAAGCAAAAAAGATTGTGTTGTCGGGATAGATATTCCCAAATTTACAGCTAACTCATTAGTTATTGTTGAAGTCCCTGATATGCATATTGACAATAGTTGACCCAAAGCTAATACTTTCAACATATATATCAACTTTGTACGAAGATCAGCCTCCCCGCTTAGAATCCTATTGTACTCTGAAGTGTTTTGGAGTAGACCGATATCCTCACTGTGCTTGTTGCTCTCATCGAATACTGCATTACATTTTTTATCAATTGAACTAGAGCTAACTTCTTGAGAAGGGGTCCCCAAATCGATTTCAATATTATGTCCGGGCATATTAATAATTAATCTAACTAACTGATATCAGAAGTTTAAGCAAAGTGCATCCGTAGCCCTTTCTTTCAAGTTAAATAAAACCAAGTGACCTCCTTCTTAGTTGTAGCTAAGAGAAAATATTTCTTGCATACTAATACAGATTGCACTATCATCTCAAACTCGAAAATGATTTGAATTTCTATTGTTTTTTAAAAAAAATTCTCATTCGCTGTTTTCCATTTTTTTGAAAAACATTAGGTAATCTCTTACTATTATCGATTCCTTTACTTGTCATTTTTTTAAAAAAAAATCTTTTTTTACTCCTTTTATAAAGCATGATCACCTTTGGCCCATTTAAAGCAGAAATTCGATATTTTCCATCCCCAATAGCTATCAAAAGCTGCAACGAGCCGTACTTTTTTTCATACAACTGGCTACTAATAGAAATCAATCTAGCATCCGTTTTTTTTATTGGATTTTTACACTCCCTCTTCTATGATCGATAGATAAATAATCATCCTGTATCAGCCAATGTCAATAATCTACACTATATCCTCTACTCAGTAGATGAGGACTTGCCTTTTTCAGTTTCCATAAATATCTTTACATCTAATTTGTTATATGGGATATTATTCGGTAAACAAGAAAAAGTTCTCGTTGCTTTCATTGGCAGTTTATGATGATATGATTTATTGGGTCAATATATTGATAAATTGTTTAAATTTAAAGCTTAACTTTATTTTCATTGGTATATTAAAAGTTCAGACAGCTTTTGCATTTAATTATATATTTCCTAAGAAGGAAATAAAAAATAGGTATAAGTAAAGTGTGGACGTGACTGCAGAACTACTGGGAATTTCACCTAATGACATTCCATCTTATTTTAGCCCAATAGTAATTCGATTTTGAAAAATTAAAAAAAATATGCATTTTTTGCAGAAATACTTTATTTTTATAGGATGGCATTTTGTTAATTTAGAGGTTTAATGGTTTACTAAATTAGGTGAAATGTCCTGTAGGTATTCAGTCCTAACACCAAGTAAGGTGTCCGCTTCATCATAGAATCTCCGATATGTGAGATTCTTTTCAAATACAGACTTTTTTTTATGAAAACCATTGGGTAAAATAAATTTCAATCATAGGCAACCCAATAAAAATAGAAAAAACTCTTTTTTCACGGGAAATTTATTCAAATGGAAAAAACATATATCTAATTAATTTTCAGAATTATGCCAATTTAGATATCATTTTTAAACCCCAGCTCCAGATTAACCAATTATTATATACAACATCATACTATGTTCTTTACAAATTAGAAAGGTAAGAATTTTTAACAGGAAAGTTTCCGTACTCAAAGAGGAATTCCCATATAACACAGCTATTATTCCAATTGTATTTGTGAACCCATAAATTAACTCCTCCCTGTATCACTATTAGGTTCTAATTGTGGATGCATTTTGCATACTCAGCTCTAGAAAGACCAATAATCTCAGTGACTAACCTCTTTCTAAACTCGAAATTGCAATAAATGTGATATTCTCTTTATGAGATGACATTTTCTCATTAAATTCTCGCTACTTTCTTAATTTAAAAATATGTCAAAAATACAAACATCAGTTTATTGGGTAAAATGTTATTTGGATTGAAAATTGGCATTTTCCATTGTTAATATATGAGAGATTCTCTTTGAGAGCAGACACTTTCCTGATAAATTTTTACTACTTTCCTAATTTGGAAATACTGAGCTAAGAACATTTCAAGATTACTGATAGATCTGGAATATAAAATTACAAAAAGAAATCATTATTAACAAATTTTTGAAATTTTTGAAATTATATTAGAGAAAAGTGTATTTTTCTAAATTAATTGGCTTTGCGATGATAAATTCCACCGTAACCAAAAGTTTACACAGTAAAAAAAGGTCTCGTTTTGAAAAGAATCTCCCATATGGATATTTTATTCGAATGGGATGATTTTTTAAATTTTTATTGGTCCGATTACGAGTAATATTTACAGTCTATGTTTTAGTAGAAAAAGACTCTGGTGTTGAAAAGAATCTCACGAATCCATAAAGAAATTTCTCATTACATTTCCGTTAATAGTCAATAAACTTAATGATTTGGATTAAAGTTTATACTAGGGAGACAAATGTTATTTTTAGTAAACAAGTATTGGATTGGCTAGAAGTAAGTTGTAAATACAGTAATCTTTTCCTATCAGGATTAATCTAAAATAGTAATATTGAAAACTCTCTAAATTGAATTATTTCTGAATTCCAAAAAAATATCAATTAATCTTTTTTGGATCATATTTTATTATATAATAAATGTAAACTAGTACAGTATTAGTTATTTACTAATAGTAACTATCGATAAAAAGGGATGTAAATTTAGCCACTTGTGGAAAAGACAACAGTTTTATATCCAGTTTAAATAAATTGAAAAAAAAAATACCAAAAATAGTGTATTGACCAATAAAACGACATTATCATGACCAGGATACTTACATAAATTCCCATTTAATATATTATTAAACTTTTTCGAATATTATGCCTTGAAAAGGCTATAATCTAAAATTGAAATTTTATTACGAATATCCAACCATTCCTCAGCCAATATACTTTCTCAAAAAAAATAACTAAAAATGTCCTAAATGACTGATAGATCTAGCATTTTCTTTTGAAAAATATTCTTCCGTTTCTACTTCAAGATCCAAAATTTTCACAACTTTTTTTTTCCTAATTTCAATAATCTTTATTTGATTGTAATTGATTTTAACCCATTAAAATTTTAATTCTAAAGATTTCTTAAACAAGGCTGTAAACTTTGCACCTCGATGAAATTCAAAACTGATGAAGATATCATGGCTTTAAATGAAAATAAAAGTACTACTAAAAAAGCCATTTAATATCTAAGGATTGATGAATTTTCTGCTTTTAACCTAACGAATTAATATTTTTAAAAATGGCATGTTTCCTAAGAATGAAAGACCTTGTTGCAGTTTAGGGATTTAAGTGATGTATTTTGACAAGTACACTAGTATAAATCTTAGAATAGAGTTTTACTGTTCTTGGTTGGGAGTAGTGGAGACAAAGGAAAGCGATTTTCAGAACAGAGATTTCAGAGCATTAAAATCTCGTAGCAGAAGGGAACGAGTCGTTTAGCAAAGCCTGGGATTTTTATGAGCATAAGTTTAGCTCTTATTCTCAGGCGGATCTCAGCTTCTGAAAGCCATTTTTAGGAAAGCCAAGTTCATCAATCCCACTTTTGAATATAAGCTAAATTTATTGATCGTGTTAGAAGTAGGCCCTAACTAGGAGTTCAATCGCTTCAATGAAACCCTACTTGTTGAAATTTAACTTAATCTCTGATTGCATATAACCTCAGTCATACCGCCTGCTTAAAGATGTGACAAAGGGGTTTCTCTTTTTTGTAGAGGGTACCCTTTTCTCATAGGCCCAAATTCGGTGGCTCAGCACAGGACATTATTGTGGTTAGAGCAATGAATTTTTATATATGTGTCTTCTTATGATATTTTTTTTGTTATGGTTTTTAATAGAGAAACTATCGTAATAAAGTACGTTTAACGAATTAAGTATTCGAAATAAGTGATATTTTCGAGTTAAATCTAAATAAGTGGGAGATCAAATTGTATTTTTGATTAATTAAATAAATGAAGACAAATTAATAAATAAACTGATCCATAAAATCAAAAGGACGATTTTGTATCAAATGTGGAGTTTAAATGTTTCAATACAGTAATGACATAAAAGAATAGATATAAAGCTTATGGAAAAAGTAATTTGAAAAATGTTCACTAGTTAAATAATTGAAGGAGTTATTTTGATATAACTACATGGATTAGGGAATTTGATAGAAATTAAATTTAAAAAATCCTATTAATTTTTTTTAACTAGTTATGGCTGGTAATTTTAGAAATAAGATATAGTCGTTTTTATACGTAGTTCTTTTTATCATAATACTTGCTAATTAGTAGTCCACATATTTTTTGGATTTATCATTCGTTGGTATTTAAAATATCCAATGGAATGCATATGCTAGCAAGTTTTAGTTTTTTTAAACCCTAAAGTTTTTTAATCTGTTTATGTAGACTTCACTATTTAGCTTTTTGACTTTTTCTATACTTAGCCCTTTCAGGGTCATAAGATGCTTTGAGCTTCTAGTTATTTTATCTTCATTCTCCATTAGATAATTTTATGAATTAAATTAATTACGAAGAATTATTTCTAATATGTTTTTTAATTGAACAAGAAAAAAGATAAATTTTTGAGTTGATAGTTCTAAAATATTATAATAAACATTAGCTAATTGCAAATTTATAC
>LSSL01002437.1:0-21298 GCA_001953115.1 Smittium mucronatum
TTTCATATTTAATCAAAACCAATTTTTTAAAAAATAACAGCGTTATATAAATTCATGAGAATCTGTGATTATTGGATACCAAAATTTTATTGGTGATATAATTCTCTACAAATATTTATATATAATAAATATGTTTGTTTTATTAAAAATAAAATCTCTTATTTTTAAATTTTAAATGAAGTAATCTTTGCATTAAATAAAAAAGTAAATGAAGAAAATGAAATTTTTAAATTAACTAATATATTCATTATTTGACAAAAAAAAATTAATTGAGGGTTTAGAGCGATGTTTTTTTAAGCCCAATAAATAATAAGTTGAAATTATGTGAATTTCAATTAATAAATTAACCCTATGTGTATATAAACTAAATTATATTTTCCATATTTAAATTTTTATTTTATAACCTGCAATTTAGATTTTATTTAACATGAAAAATTATGGAAAAATTATATATAATTTTTTCTTAAATAATGTCAATCTAAAACACTGTAATCATCAAAAATACAGCTATATCATCTGTTCATTTAATTGATACTGGAATCAAGCTCTTTTTTTTAATAAAGAAAATATTTCATTTAAAATTCAATTATTTTGATTAAATTATAATTTCTAGAATCCTAAGAAAGGGAAATATTTTCCCTGCAGATATTTTATTTAACACATCGTTATATCAAATAATGTATTCTTTTTTTAAAATTAATGAGAAGCCAATAATGTTAATATCCATTTCAAATTAAATACTTCTTTTATATCTAAGATTCTTTGATGGTATGGACGCTTTGATTATGACTATTTTTTTTTCTCATTTAATGAATTAAACATAAAAACAGTCTGATCTTTGTAGTATAAAAATAAAAATGATTTTAGGATATAAATTCGAACAATTTTTCAATAAGTTTAACATATAAACCATAACTCGATAAACATCTAATAAAAGAAACAAAAAAAAAGTATCTTGTTTACCGAATAACATTCCACATCGTAAAAAATTAATATATTAATAATTATTAAATCAAATTTTCATATTGTGTCTCGATAAGCTTCTCATAATTAAATAAGAAGACATTTTAAAATTGAAAATCTCTATTATGATTGGGAATATTTTATTTTCAAACTATTCTTTTCATAGAATAAATATATCATGTCTTAAAATATTTGACTTAATTTGATTAACTTTCAAATGTGAAATGATTGGATATATAAATTTACTGCGTTTATAAGCAAAAATAAGTCTTTAGTACCATCAATTAAACTTTCTACATCGAATTAACGTTGATTTATCAATAGTATAAATTTTTTCAACATTAAAATGTGATATTTTCATTAATAAAACCAAAATTTTATCTCGTATTTTAAATAAATAAATAAAAATTAATAGAATCCAAATATACTTTTATACTTTATACTTGTTAATACCTTTTATGTTTGGATATTGACTTTTTAAAAAAATATGTATATAGATAAGACTTATATTTTTTATTTAGATGGTAATAAATACATACACACACACACACACATATATATATATATATATATATATATATTATATTTTTTTGAATTAATAGAAGATAATTTTCTAAAATTTACAAAAAAAATGGCCCCAAGTGCTTAATTTTTTTTTATAATTATAGCAAGATATGTCTTAAAACACCATTATTCTTGGATTCATAATTTGAATTTGCAATTTTTCAAAAATGAGATGGAATATTCTTTAAAATATGTTGAATTTCTTAATATTTCGTCGCCCTAACCTAAATTATTTTGCTAACTGGACATTTATCGAGTAATTTATATATATATAATTATTTTATTAGATGATTTCTGAGCACTTAATATGTAATAAAGACTTAAATTCTATCCACCGCCCCTCTTTCTACGCTCAAAAAATTCTTTTTTATGCACAAATTAAAAAAAAAATCAAGATTTTTCCCAGATTATTTTGAATTTTTCGATAAGGCTAACATTAATTTTTAATGTAAAAAGAATGCTGGTAATTTACTCAAAATAATATATCCTTCAAATTATTCGATAATTGAGATGATTTAATAATACCAAGAGTGAATTTTGAAAAACGAGGTATTAAATATATAATTTAGAAATATAAAAACCCCTTATTGGAAAGAATAAATATTCCTATTATAGCTTTTCTTATTTTAAATATTATTCATAATATTTATATATATATAGCTATTAAACTTTCTATGATTTTTTCGGTGTTTATTTTTTAAATTTTTTAATATAAAAATCGTGAGTAAATTTTTTCTATTCAGCCCTATTTATAAATTTTTGCTAGAAAATGATAGTAAAACCCCTTTTTATTTTCAATTTACCGTGATGTAATATTTATTTAAATTTTTTCAATCTTAGGTTTACATCTTAATTTTTTTATTTATACAATAAATGGAAAAAAACAATTCAAGTAAACAAACATAATTTTTAATATTCTTATTTAAATAATCTATTTCCTAAAAAATATATATTATAGTCCAGAAAGTCGCCTTATTTTTCTGTAAAGATATATTGAAAAACAATAAATAATCCAAAATTATAAAAAAAGTCATTTTTTATCAATCTTAACCGTTTTAATGTATATATTTATTTCATTTTTTAATTGATATTCTTTTGATTTTTTTAGAAATTTTAGTAATTTAAAATTAATCTGATAATATAAAAAGTGTATCTTATGTTTTTTTTGTTTTGGATAGATTTTTATTTTTATTTTATATTCCAAATCTACTTTTCAATTTCTTTAAAAAGTTTCAAAAAAGGTTGAAGGATTTAAACCTAAATAATATATATTATTCTCTAAACCATAAAGATCAAGTAATTTTTTTTTGAATTAATCTGTTAATACCAAAACAATGGAAAATTTTCCAATAACAGAAAGCTGGACAAGATTTTGGATATTTTTATGCCCTGAAATTTCTAAAATCGAATTATTTTTTCTATATTATAATCAATAGCACAGCTAGCTCAAATTTTTTACGAATTAGCCCAAGTTCAGCATGTGAGATAGAAAATGTGTTAGTACTGATTATTAATAGATGATTAATAGATAAAAATACTTTAATAATATATTTCATTGAAAAAAAAAATCATTTAATTAGCCAAAGCAATGTCCATAAATTTTTAGGAACTTGAGTGAAAACAGCCAAAAATCATGTGATAATGGAAAAATTTTGACTCAGGAAATGGATCATATATATAATCAGCTTCTGGAATTAAATTTTAAATTGAATTCAGGATCAACTAATCTCTATCCTATCCCACATAAATTTTAAACCAAGAAAATGGAACGCAAATTTTAATGGTATTTTTGATATAAGAAAGTGGTAAAATTATATAATTATCCAAATTTTCATCTCAAAATTTTGACTCCAAACAAAAAAAAAGGTTAAAGCAGTAAAATATTATTGAATGGAATTTAAAATGCGGCTATAAAAAGTATCGATTCAGCAGCTTGGTTTATATTTTATGTATCTATTATTGTAAAATGTACTAATATTTTAAAGAAGATTTTAAGATCTATGATAGCGTGGTTTATTAATTTAATGCTTATTATAATATAAATCAGATATTATGATAGTTTTTTTCCCCTAATTATTAAGTCTAATGAGTAGGTTAGAAGAAGAAATACAAATTTTTATCAGTTTATCTAACTTGAGACTCTTTGCATACTCTCTATGTTTAAACAATAAATAATAGTTCAAAGATATATCATATAGGTTTTTTTTTCTTCGAAGTAATTTCAGTCTTCTTTTTAGTAAAAAAGAATATTTTTATTATCCGATTAAAAACATTCTGGTGAAATTCACTCAATAAGAATTTTTTCGTACCTTTTAATTGGTATAATTAATCGTATAGATTTTTATAAATTTCCACCATAGAATATTTTATCGGTAAAATTAGATTTAATATACCCTACCTTGCGGCGCAAATAAATCTACAAACTTTTGAAATATAACAAACTTTACCGACTGTGATCTGTATCAAGTCTGAGGATATAAAGAATATTTTGAATTTATGGTTTTAGTAGTATTTTACTTTTTTATAAACCAAATATCTTTCTGATAAGTTTCACTATAGGCATCTTTTTCACAAGTAAAACGAGAAAAATTATTTTAAAAAAATTATTTATTAAGAAAATAAATAATATAGACTACCAATTTTTTTCCCCCAACCTTAGCACATATAATCATTTGATTGCAAATTCTTCTCCAAGATCCGTCCATAATTCTAAGGTATAATGACTTAATTTTTTTTTGAAAACTACTGAATTTTGAATTAATTTCAAATTGATTTTGATATATATTTGCATTAATTGATCCCAGTTGGACTTGAGATACTATTTATTATATTTTTTCGATTTTTACTGACAATTTTTTTATTTTTTATTTTGTACTGGAATTCATGCTGTAAATCGAAATAATGATGAGTCACAAAATAATATTTAGCAAATCTCTAAAAAAAATTTAAAAATAAATAATTATATAAATTATATTTAATCAACTTCTTATTCTAATTATTCATTTCTTATTTAATTTTTTTTATAAATTAATAGATTTATTTCATTTTTATTTGTTTTTAATTAAAAAATTTTTATGAATGTAAAATTTTAAAATTTTAAATCATTTTCTAAAAAAAGAACGATCTATTAAATATAATACTACAACCATAAATACCTATAAATACGTTTATCTTATATTTTAGAGTCTCATAATTCATGGCATTCAACTGAAATATTTAAATGCTAGCTTTAATCACAAATAAAATCGAAAGCATTCCAAATATTTATATTTATTGATTCTGAGTGTAAATAAGAACAAGAAATCAAAAAAAATAATTTGTAGAAATTTAATACGGAATCTTCGACTTTTAGTTATACAAAAACTCAACTAAATAATAAAATATATTTACTATTATTTCTTATTAGTTATAGGTTTTAACTTGCTGATAAAAAAAATTGCACTAATTATACTAAATTTTTGAAAATATTAGAAAAATTTAAAATTTCTAATTATTTAATACAAGGTGATTAAATGCAGTCTAAAAATTAAATCTTTAAAATTGACCAATTAATTTACCAGTGAATTATTTTTAGAATCATAATCCCTAAAAATTAAAAATTTCAAATAATAAATGAAAAATAATGAAATTTTTTATAGATTAAATTAAATAAATAATAAAAATACTAGAGTAGTATTCTTTTTTGTTGATTTTTTTAAATAAAATCAATAAAGTTGATAAATTACTATCTGACTTCACTTAATATTTTCATTTGGTGAAAATCAAGATATATAATCTTTTTATATAACAATCTTTCATTAATAATATATATTTTATGGGATATGATTTATTAAAATTAAGTTTCTTTTGTATTTTCCGGAATTCTAGATCATTTAATTAAAAAATAAAGTTGTTTTTTATAAAATATTTAATTAAATAATGAGATAAGTTTTTTATTTAATTTATCACCTTAATTTTTTTATTTTATTTGACTTTTAATCGAAAATTTACTTTATTCAATATTCGATAAATTGTACAATAGAAATATCACAATACATTATTTAAAATAAATTATGAAAATTAATTTACTATTCAAACTCGATGAAAAAACGAATTTATTTATTGATTATAATAAAAATTCCGATAAATACTAGATATTTTATTCAAACTTAAAACTTTAGAGTTTTTTGATGATAAATAATAAAAGATAGAAATTGGGGATTCCATTTAAAGTTGGGTGTGAATAGTTTGCATGAAGATATAAAAAATAATTATAGATCAAAAAAATCGAAGAATCTTTAAAACTCCTTGGAGATTAAGAGGAGAGTATATAAATTGATAATTTAAAAATTCAAATAATAATTATTGTTTTTTAACGGGGGTTCATCAAATTTTTTTCTTTAAAAAATTGAAAATATTTGTTTTGAATTAAGATAGCAATTAATTAAATGTAAATACTTGATTTAAAGTATGATTAAAAGTATGATTAAAAGTATGATTAAAAGTTTAAATAAATACGAAAGTCAAATATATGGGATTCCGCAGTATTTGAATTTTTTTTTGGAAATTTAAACTATTTTAGATCTTGAGCCAATGTCCAGTGGGTACGAAGCCACTAGAGCGACAAATGAGAGTGGGATGAAATTTTAATTAGTTTTTCCTTTTGTAATATTTTTATTTTAGTTTTTTCTAGTATTTGAATATTATAAATAAATCCCCTTTAAAAATAAAAATAAAAAAAATTAGAATTTTTAAAACCTACAAAAATTATCTAACCATTCCATGGATCACCAATCAATTTTAACAAATAGTTGTTATATATAGTTAGGTTTATTCTTTTTAACGGTTAGTATTTTAATATTTTAGTATATACCTATATGTCTTAATTACTAGTCTGAAAATAAAAATCCATCAATATTTGGATAAATTAGCAGAGGCAGTAAAATATTGTAGGTATTATTTAGCTCTTATGAGGGATTAATAATTCATATTATATCAGGGAAAATACACATTAAGTTTTGCACTCTTATCGGACAAAAATAATCTAAAAGCTTAATTAAAATGAAATATAATAAATAAAATGAAGTTTTTTTTAAACGGTATCTATAAACCGATAAAGGAATAATATTATCCTTATCATCTTAAGTAATAATAATCTGAGAGCTAATGGAGGGGTCTTAAAAAGCTTCAAACCCTGATTTAATATCGATTATTATTCATTATTAATAGAACAAATGGTTCTTACATTATAACTCTAAGAAGGGATATTAAATCGCTCCAAATTTAAAAACTAGTCCCTCAAGATTTTATGAGCTTTTGAGAGTTGGTAATATGAATTAAAGATAGTATAGATCCACCAAATTGCGCGTTAAAATGTACCATCCCTGAAACACCTGCGTTTTCTGCAAATATGGATCTAGTAGCCCTGACTTTTTTTATGTGTTTCATAGGGGCTCGTTGGGCTGTATATGATATTGAGTGATATATCTGGTGACATTTTCCACTGAAAAGGTTAATGCTGTCATTTATAATATTAGAGATCTATAGGAAATAAAATTTTGGTTTTTTGGGGGGGAATTGGGCATAAAATAAAAGCTAAATTTTCCTTGAATATGTTTTATGTTTCTGTCGGTAATACGATGGAATCAGAATGGGTCTGTATTAAAAAAATATTTTCTATAGACCGATCTCATTAATTTTACTTCAGTACTATTTTAACCGGGTTTAGAGTCTTGCTCCAAACTAAAATTCTACTATAATTCATTTTATGTATATCGATTGCTCTTAAGAAGTCAATCACAGCTAAAAGCCTATTTATTTTAACTGCTAGTTGTTTAGTCATAAGCTGTACTGAAGGATTTATTTCTCTAATGGTTTTATGACTTGGAATGTATCGATGAATAGTCTTATGAAAGAAGTTATAATTTTTTGCTATATTTTTCTGTTAGTTTTGAAAAAATAGGATTTCATGAAATTTACCCAGCGTTATCCAAAACTTAAAGAGAGCGGATATATGAGACATTATTTCCCCCAATTTTAGATTTTCTAATTAACATACTTTTGATATATGTCCAATTATCCGAGACGCATATATAATACCCATTATTTCGATAGATATTTTTCAAGTTGGGAATCATTGCTAAAATCAGATTTATATGGATCTTTTTCATACAGATTTATATATGAAAGAAGTATTTTGAAAGAAATTGTACCAATACTTTGAGTTTGAAGGTAATTCAGCTGTTTAATCAAGCCGGCAAAATCCAGCGTTTATTTTCAAATAGCAGAGTTTCAGACTTTTTAATTTGTAATAGCAACTTTTCATTTAGAGTTTATGGTGTGCTATCGAGAGTGCTAACAGTTCGGTTGCCATATTTCTTATTTTCAATCATGTGTCACCGGCGGCATCGCTTTTCTTTATCTTCAAATATTTCTGTCATTTTGAGAGATTAAATTACAGGGGGGTGGGAGTGCTTGTATGAGTTTTCTCATTTTGAGCAACTCTGGATTAGTGAATTCAGAGATGCTTCCCTGGTATTCGAAACCCAGCTTATTAACTCAGAAACTTCTTCTCCAGATTAGAGGTAAATAAACATACTTAGTGACCTACTTAAATCCATTTCAGAGTGCTGAGTTCTTCCTGGGATATAGAACATTCTGTTTGAGCAGTCGGCCCGTTTGGGTATATGTTATATTATTACCTACATAATATACGTTACTTGTGGGTGGGTTTTGATTTACAGACAATGTGACTATATTTTTTCTGCTATCCCAAGTAATTCTAGGGTATTGTCCCATCCAAACTTCCTGAAATCTAAAAAGTGGTAATGTTGTCTGAATATAATAAAACTAATATCTCCAAAGCTTTCTTGATTTTGAATGGGTAAATAAAGTCAGTAATTATCTGAAATTTATGTGAACATTTTCTTCTGATGCTACGCATGGATCTTAGTATGATACCATCATATGACTATAACATTGGTCGAGTCGCTTGATTGTGTAAATACTTACATTTTAGTATTCTTTGGAAAGAACAAGAGCCTTTATAAGAATATAGCCCGTCACTCCATAATTTTGAATTTTTTGAGACTGGCTTCGTCAAAACTACAGTTGACTTCTTTATATTTCGTTTCTAGAGGCATTTATTCTTAAGTTATGAGAGTATGATTAGCATAATACTTACTGAGAGCAAACTTACCAACAACTCTTGGGGTTTGATTATAAAACTGATAAATCATCTCAATTTCTTTAATCATTTCTTAATTAATTCTTTGGATTCTCGCCTCAGGTCTCATATCTTGAACGTAAACTCCTATAGTGAAATATCCCTTGTATTCATTACCATTAATGGGTGTGTATTTATTGAGACGTTTTTTTCGATTACTTCTCTGGATCAAATTCGAATCCAAGTTCCGTATCTTTGAATATAAATGGTTTTTTTTGTACGCACAATTTTATTCTTTGATCCAAATGATAAGCAGAAAGTTCAGGAAGGTAGGCAGATATCCATATCACCTTCAATTTGACCATCGCAACCCCTTTTGAAGAACCAATATAAATTTCATGGTCTCAATAAAAGACCAAAAGGAATGTAGCCAAGCTGGAATGTCTTTCAGTTTAGTTTAAACCTGATGTTTTTACCGAAATTATTTTAAATAAGGATGTGTCTAGATGCGCGTCAAAAGTACAAGAATTTCAGCTAATTCTTTCTCCTGATCATCCAGCTGGTTGATTTCAAGGTTTTCATTTTGAAATTGTAATACATCGTGTGGTTTTTTCTTTCCTAGGCCTAGTAGCAGTTCTATCCTTACATTATTTTCTGAAATGGTAAGAAGATGACTGTGAAATTCTGGCTTTTGGATATGAAGCTGTACATTGCTAGATTTTCATCTATGTTGATAAATCCTCAGTCAGAATTTTTCTGACTTCCCTTTATGCCGATGGTTATGAGTAGTTAGATGTGGGACCTAAGGCTCCGCAATTTTTTTCAGGAGAGTAATCTCCCGAAAGCCCGTTTTGGCCCCCATCAGTAGAGATTTATTCAAATAGTCTAAATCCCGAAAATTTAATTCAACAAGCCATCGCGGCTTCAATGAAATAAATCCCATAAATTTAAAGCGCTAAAGAAAGATCCTAGTATAATTTTCGTTAAAAAAAAAGCATAGATCCCTTTAAATATAAAACTTTTAATCTGGAATGTGAATAAAATTATAAAATTCCGGTATTGTTTTAATATTCTTCAAAATGAAAGTTCTAGAGATATTGGAATCCTATTTATGTATCCACTTAAGTGTCAAATTAATATCGTTTCTTTTGGATCCATTTATTCTTGTAATATAAAGTATTTATTATACTGAATCTCCGAATGATACAATTTATTATGGGGTCCAAAAAAACTAACATTTGCATGGATAAACTATATTTTAAAGTTGCTATTTTAAAATGAAAATATTCTAATTATAAATAGTTAAATTACAATATAATAATGATTCGAAGATTTTCATCTTGCACGATTACTTTTTATAATAATTTATTAGAAAAGACCACGGAATGATTTATAAAACTATAAAGACGGATATGAACAAAAAAAAAGAAAAAAGAGATATGGGCGATTCTTGTTAAAAATTAACAAAAAACGATTGATAACGCAAATCCAATACAGTGAATATATATCAATTAGAAATAATTTTAAAAAAAAGGTATTAAACAAAATTCTAGATCGAGGTAAAAAAGTAAAGTGAGACTCTAATTTAAAACTATATTATTCAATAAAATCGGTATTAAGTTTAGAAGGTTTAAATTTTCTTAGGTGTGATTATAGGAGGGAAGTCAGAAAAAGGAAAGTTTAAAGCATTTAACGTTTTGTTCCAAAATTGAGGAACAGGATCTGAAATCAGAATTTTCAATTCTTTGTTTTCTTTAAGTTTAACAGTTCCATCCGAGTTTAGTAGAGGGATTTTTATTTTTGCCATATGCAAATGCATATTCGTTTTTTCCCCACTCAGAATATTACACTATATATTTAAAGTAATAGTTAGATTAAATATAATGAAAGATCAGAGTAAATAATTACCGGTTTCGAGTATTTTTTATCACCGAAAATGGGGCATGAAAGCATGGATGCACAATGAACTCGGAGTTGGTGCTTTCTACCAGTTGAAGGGTAGAGCTCTACAATAGACATAGATGTGTGCTAAAATAAGGGGAAAAAATTAAAGAGAATATCAGCTAAATATTTCAAATAGTTATTAAATGATGATGATGATGATATATTTCAGTTAAAGTTGGAATAGACTTAAAATAATAAGATAAATCCAATTTGATAGAATTAAATTCGAAATTATAAATAATAAATATGACAAGGAAATTCTGGCGATAAATAATACACCTTTGAATAGATTTTTTGATATCAAGAATGATTGAAAGTTGAAGAGTTCAATATTTTGCAGGATGTTTGACGTAATGGGCCATAGTTAAATTGAAATAATAAATGAGCTATGGTGATTATAATATCCCAAATATAAAATAAATAATCCAAGTAATTATTATTTAATTGGTGGTCATGAATTGCAATAAATATGGTTACAAGGATTGAAATAGGTGAAATTCAAAAATAATGGCTAAAAATTACAGAAGAGCAAAAATTAAGAATGAATTACCTCTTTAAAATTTCCATGAAAAATAGTTTTGTAAAATGTGGTTGCAGATTGGGACTTAGGAGACACATAATTTGGTAAACTAGGATTGTAGTTTGAAGAATATTGAGAATCGAGGGGCTTCAAAGATTGAGATGAGCCAGAGAGAATGGTGATTTCCTGACCGGAAACAATAGATTTTTCTAGGGGTTTATCTATTTTACCGAATGGAGGATTAGGGTGGCCTAATACGACAGCCAGATACTAATTATATTATGGAGAGGGGAGAAGGGAGAAGGGAGGAGTTAATTTTTGAAAGATGTTGATAAAAATGACAAAATAGGAAAGTGAGTTCTATGCGAATGATGAATTACTTTTTTACTGATGTAGTTATTTCTGAATGCTTCAGACAACGAGGCAGCGACAAGTCTGTTTTTAGCAACTACTAATAAACCACTTGTATCCTAAATTTTAATATCAAACAAAGTTAATATCAAAGGGTAGAGGATACACTAATGAACACGATGAATACTTTATCTAGGCGATGAACTAATTTGGGATCACAATAATCGCTTTTATATTCTAAATAAGCAAAAATATAAAATTAATTATGATTTCTCGATCAAAATGTAATGAAAATTGAAGAATTAATTGAATAAAGTTTACATACCTTTGATTAAATGATCAACAGAAATGTTTACTTTGGAGCCGCCTTGGGTTGCCAAGCCACTTGGTTTTGAGAACACAAAAATGGCATCGTCTTGATAAATTATAGGCAGCAGATTCTTTTTCCCGAGTATTGAGGTATTCTTGGTTGAGACAGATTCTTGACCGAGAATCCCAATAGAATTAATTGAATCGATGGGTAAAGCTTCCACATTTAAATCGTAGTATATATCAGTCTGAGGACTGACCCTAGATTTATTTTGAAGGTATACTTTACGATTTTCAGAGGGATCGATAGTCCAGATCTAAATTTAAAACTATAAAATATTTAATAAAAATATATATATGAGTTTATGAAATAAAAAAAAACGGGGATGGGTTGGAATTAGTTAGAGTAAAACAAAAGAAAAACTCATAAATGAAGCACTGTAAAAAAAAGCAACTTAAAATTACGAATATAAAGAGAGTTATTCAGACCTTTTTTTCCCTAAAAGCTCGTTGGATCAAGGAATTGGGGAGTTTCAAGTTCCGAACCAAATAATGATCAGCTCTAGAATTAGCATCGAATTTCGAGACAGATATAGATCGAGCTATGTTGCTGTATTTTCGGGTATGTGTAACCTCCAAAAAGCGTGTTAATACCCTCGGCGGGGTGCATTTGATCAGTATCATAGTATAAGCACTCTAAAGCAAGAAATTGAGATAGAATATGAACTTTTTTTTGTTTCAGGTTTAGCCGTTTCGAGTTGAAAACGGATCATAAATAATTAACTAGGACTGTTAGTTGCAATTTTACCTTAAAGAAACATTTTTTGGGATAAATAAAATTATTTTTGGAATAAACTATATTTTACTACAATTGCATTAATTAAACTTTAGAGCCAGAGCACAAAATATTTTTAATTATCTTTTTTTGTTTCACGCAATTTTACAAACCCCAAATTTAATTCTCTGCCAATGCCTGCATTTTCTTGGACGACTATTTTTTGATCGTTCTGATAATAACCGAGCATTATAAATAAATTCCCTCTAAAAAAAAATAATCTGATGATAACCAATTGAAAACCATTGACGAGCTAATGGCCAATTTTAGTTTTTTATCACAGATTTTATTGGCTTAATAGCAAGAGGGACAAATTTTGGCTGCCAAAAGAGGCTTACATTTTCTCTCATTCACTAAAGCTTTCGGAATGGAAGACTTTTAGTAAATTTCAGCATAGAGAAAATGCTGCTTCAGCAAATCACAAGACTTCTTTCCAATTACTGCCAAGCTATTTGCTGCTATCTGAAAAATAGCTGATCAGCCAATGGCTAACACACCTATCTATTAGTGATATAGCTGATCAGCCAATGGCTAACACGCATATCTATTAGTGATATAGCTGATCAGCCAATGGATAACACATCTGTTTACTAGTGATATAACTGATCAGCCAATGGCTAACACGCCTATCCATTAGTGTTATAGCGCAAATTAAAAAAGGCAACCACAAAACGGTGTGAGCTCAGCTGCTTGCAGGTTTCGGACCAGAGATCCCATAAAATCTAACCAAAAGAATATGCAAAATAGCGTGTTGGAAAATCCGATGTGATTTAATATCTAGTAAAAAACTAACGAAAATAACAAAATATAGTAAAAGACAATGAGTTAGAGCGAAGAGACAACTAATCTCATATGGCGATAAGTAAAATCACTGAAGTCAACTCAGGATCAATTTACATCGAGAAAACTAAACAACATCCATCGTCGGAAGCTGTTACAACTGTTTTACCGTCACCTACTAAAGCAAAGTCTAGAATAGCATCCTGGTGGCCTTTCCAAGTGCGCACATTTTCTCCAGATCGAGAGTCCCAGACTTTAACTGTGCAATCAACGGATGTGGATGTTATGAGAGGTGAATTGTTGACGAACTTAAGTTTAGTCACTGCATCTTCGTGTTTGAATGTATCGCGCAGCCGCAATGTATTAATATCCCATACACATATGGATCCATCCACGCTACCAGTTGCTGCCATTGACATAGCACTGCTGATGCCTACCGTTTCAACTGAATCAGAATGAGCTTGCAATGAACCAAGAATCTATAATAATTTGATTGATATGGGGTTAATTTTTTTCCAATGCTTGGATTGAAACTAGTAAAGCCATTTATAATAAATAAAAGATTTCTTACATTCCCATTTTTGTGTAAAACTTTGGCCGTGGAATCTGTCGAACCTGATATTATGATGGAATCGTCTGAGTTTATGTCTAAACTGGTTATACCTTCTTGATGAAACCGTTTATCCTCAGACGAAAATTTATGGACAACGCTGGCATTAGCTGGATTCCATATTATGAGAGATCCATCTTCTGAACCTGAAATTATATTTTTCCCTGAATGAGTGAATCTTCCTGTTGTCACCGGCTCATTGTGGCCATAAAATACATTCATCAGTTTTTTCCCTGGTACATTGTACATCCATACTGACCCGTCATTAGCTCCTACTGCAAACACATTTCCAACCGGATGCCAATCCAGCCAAACAACCTCATCAGGTCCGTCTTCAAACACAAAGTGCGGGGTTATAGGGTTGGTCTTATATACTTTGATTTTTCCGTCCATTCCACCTGACGCAACATATTGTCCATCAACGCTAAAACCAACTGCAGTCACAGAATCTGAATGTTTATCAAGTTTTTGTACAAGTTCTCCAGTATCTCTTCTCCAAACGTAGGCAGTATCGTCACCCCCACCACTAACTACAATGTTCGTATCCACTGGGTTGATTGCAACACTATATACGGGTTCTAAATTCACATAAAAAAATTTAAATGAGTTATAAAACCTCATTCCTTCTTTTTCAAAAGATGTAAAATCCCACCTTTATGTTCGAAAAATCCTTGGATAGATTCATCTTCAAATATTACTTGCTGTTGGCTTGAATCTCCTATTGAATATATTTTGTGAGTATATAATCGCCCATATAAATTAAAAGAATCCAGATAGAAAAATCAAAAGCTTAAAACCCTACCCATCATGTCTTGATCTGCTTCCTGATCCATATCTTCGGCTTCTAAGGCTTCAAGTAATTCCTCATCTTCCTCATCCATGAGTTCATCTTCATCGGAAGCAACTTCGTTTTCAATTTCCTCGTTTTCTAGGAATTCTTCTTCATTTTCTCTCTAAAGATGGATACCAGTATTTAGTTAAACCGAAACTTTTAATTGTGCAAATTTTAGACGATTACCTCTTCTAGAGGATTCATTTTGTAGGAGATCTGTATGATTAATGATTATGACTGAATTCTTGGATTGGTATGCTCGATTCGACTGATCTTGTCCCGGATATTTATAGACTATTTTATAGTCTATGAAATTCTTTTCAACCCAAATCAAAATTTTAGCTATTTTTTTTACTATATCTTAAATCAACAATTATTATTATTAATCACCTATATTGGATACAGCCAATCAACACTTTTTCAGGTTGAGGTTCTATTATTAATACATTTAGACCTATAATAACATTCCTTGCGTATCGCCAATGGATAAACTACCTATAGATTTCTAGCAAAATCATTACAATTCTTTATTAGCTAATTTGTCTTTGATATTGCGTCGGAAAAAATCCCACCAATGAATTATTTAACAAACATAAAAGAGGCATTTGGATTTCTTTTTTATATACGGAATTATTTTGCAAGATAACGTCATTAAAAATTATACAGGAAAAATACCAAAGAGATTAATTTGGAAAATGTATTAAAAATGTATTAAAAATGTATCTGAAGTAATAATTTTGAATTATAGATTTAGTTTAGACATAAAAAAAGGAAAATTACTCGATATAAAAAAAAACATCCAAAAAGGTAATAATGAACTCTCAGAAATAAGTAAAATGAAATACCATATTTCTCTTCAGAACAACGCCATAGTAAAAGGTATTTTATGATGCGCTCTATAAAATAGGAAATGTCTTATCCAATTTAATTATTTTATGTTGATTTTTTAAATTAAATCAGACTTTCAAAAAAAATATGAAAACTAAAGAATAATTCAGCGGTAAAGGTTGATATTTCAATTAAACATTCCTCTCTTGTTCTAACTCCGCGTCATATAAAGTTATTATTATGGAAATCATCAATCAATCGAGCTTATCCCTGGAGCATTCTAAAATATTGCCGATGGATATGGGTTTTGGATTAATGAGCTTTGTTTTTTTATAGCTGCTATAATTAGTTTAAATATTTGTCTTTGATAAACACGGCTCTAAATTTATCTAAAATTGAATCCCTCTAGATAAGTACCATAATAATGCTTTATGCAACTAATTATTAAATTTTGATATAAATACCCTTTAAAAAAGTTTTTTTTTATTATAGGTAGTATTAACACAAAAAAATTTGAAATGGCATTTTTTCGTTGTAATAGAATCTTGATGTTTTTTTACATATAAAAAAGTGTGGCCTTTTTATTATCTTCATCAAAAGCTGAATAGACTAATCAAAATATAGTCCTTTTTATTTATTTGTTTACTTTTATTCTCTAAACAGCCGAAGTTTCTGAATTCAAGAGATGTTACTATTAATTTAAAGTAATCAATATTTGAATTAACCTGCAAGTCTCATGCAAGATCTGCTTCGCAGTTATCTAAGAAAAAAAAAGGAAAAGAAATGCCAAACGGAGCTAAATCTATTGATACGACCTTGATAAATTACCGAATGAATTCGTCCATAGCTTCGCCTAATAATCAAAAAACAAAAAAACATATTTATGCCATTTTGATACTCATTATTACATCATCGCTTTTGTAAATGGACTCAATCCTATTCCTATTAAAAAAGATGCAAGTCAGACTAAATATAGGCGAATCGTTTCTTTATCCGAATAAATACGATTTCCATTTATTAAAAGTGGGCTATTTTTATGTTTTATCGATTTTTTTTATGGCATCATATCTATACACGATAAAAAATTATTGAAGTAGATGAATTTTTTCGACATTCATCAATTTTATATAGAATCTAATAAAGTTTTTTGGTGATACTAGCTTATCATTTAACAAAAATAACATCAAACCATTTCAGTAAATCTGTAAAATAATTTAAATCCAAAATCCAACATTTTCTTTATGAGAAATTTTACGCCTCACTATTTTTTTACTCCCTATTTATTTTATTATTAATGTTTAAATAATCGCTTTAATAACCTGTAAAAAATTTCAAAGACTTTGACCTTTTATTATAAATTAATATTTCTTTCTGAATTACAAATTAATCCCCCAATTGATTGTAGCAGATTAATAATACTACAGAATCGATGAGTAGGATTTTAATAATTTATAAAAATAAGGCAAGAAATTTTATTTTGCTAAAAAAACACAACTTTTAGAAAATGCAAAAAAAAAAAATAGTTAGTTTTCTACATGTGATTAATTTTTATAGTTTTATTATATTTTATTAAAAATAAATCGAATAAAATTATGCTTTTTTACTTATAAATTGGAAAAAATAATTCATTTCATTTCATTTCATTTCAATGATATTTTAGATACTCTTAATTTTTTCTTCCAAAACATTGGTTTTTTTCATTAAAAGGTAAAATAAGATCTTCGCTCTATGTAAATTATCCTATCAGAAATCCATTGATGAGAAAGAAAATATAATTTAACATCTTTCAAGAAGTTGTTTTAAATGAAATACTTGCTTTTATTAACAAATATTTAAACATTATAATCAAGAAAATTTTTGTGAAAAAGAAAATAAATTAATTATATGCCTAAAAATTCTGATGAATTAAAATACTATTATAAAATCAAGAGTAGAGTTTAAAATTTCAAGTATTAATCTTTTTTTTTTAGCAAAAAAAAATCTGTCCTCAATTTAAAATATAAGCATTTTTATCCATAAAATACTACAGAAACTCTCAAAAATCATCCACTCTTAATTTATTAAATACCTTATTTATATCAGCATATCTATACCAATATTTAATTTTTTTTAATGAGAAGAATTTATAAATAATAATTTATTTATTTTGAAAACAGAAATTTAACTATTAGATCTTCACTGTCTTCAATTTTAGTAAACGTAAAAACAAAATAAATTATTAATTATTTAAGAGATTAAATTATTTAGAAAAAATCAGTTTATTTCAATTTTTATTAGAGTGATTAGTCTAATTATTCAAAGACATTGACTAATAAAGTTATTAGCTAGAAAGTATAATACTTCAGTTAAAAGGCTTAAATCGAATTTAACTAAAGATTCCTATGGTAAAAAAACAAAATCAAATATTTTATTTTATTTTTTATTTTTTTGAATGACCCTTGATTATACCGCCAATTTTTAATTGAATTAGTAAAAAAATCAGCCCTTTTGAAGTTTTTTTTTAAATCGCTTTAATTTGAAATCGAAAAAAAAATTATGATGATGATAATGGAAATTTTTCATTATATATCTAAAAATATGTAAATATTAATTTTATTCCACTTACTGACCTTATAATAATATAATTTATAAGAAAAAAATTGTTTTAGTTTGCTAGTTCTATAATCCCCACTAAAGAATTTTTGATTTAAATTATACTATTAAAACGCCACACTATTAAAAAAACTAATAGATTAATTAATTATGGTTATTTAATAATAAGTAGAGATAATTAAATATTATTTTTGGTTTGAAGATTTATATATAAAATGAAAAAAATATTTTTAATAATATTTATAAAGACTAAAATACCTATATTCTTAAAAGCAAGATGGTAATTGAAAGAAACCCGTTATCTCTTGATTTTAGGGTAAAGAAATTCTAAAACTTAGATAAACTTATATAACTTTATTTAAAAAGCTTATATAAACTAATATGTTGAGTATGTTGTATTTAAAAATATTTTTTGAAATTAAAAATCATCCCCATATTTTCTTTGTCTAATTATTACTTTCTATTTCAAAATATTTTGACTCGGTGCTTAATTAGAAACCATTCAAATAAATACAAATAATATTTAATTAAGAATAAAATGCGATTAAGATTTATTTTATTTGTCTAAGCAAGGTTCGCATATTTATAACCCGCATAATTTTTTTTCACTACAAATTTTATTCATTTATGTATCAAACGAAAGCAATTTCATTAATATGGATTTTTAGAAAAAAATAATCTCTTTTTATTAAAATCAAAATTTTATTTATAAATAATCTTAATCTTTTAATTAATTTTGTTATTTAATTCTTCTTAAATCCTAAAATTTATTTATAAAATTATAGAATATCATTCTCCAGAAATTATATTATTAATATATGCATATTTTAACTTTGGTTTATCCTTAAATTTAATATATCTACTATGCCTCAGCAAATCTCGTTTGCTATCTTAAAACCTTCATATTATTAGATCAAATGAGGTTTGAATTTTTGAATAGAAAAAATTTGCCTTAAATAATGTATATTTTTTTAAATATATTTTTAAATAAAATAAAAACATGATGATGAAACTTTAACATGCATATTTACAACAAAAATTATGAAATTTTATTTTTTGAAATCATATAATTATAGGAAAGATATTCTAAAATATTTATGAAATTTAGTTTAAAAATATTTTCTTCCTTATTTTATTCATAATTAATTATGTTGAAAAATCTTTTTTTCCAATTAGACATGATAATACAAGAAATTCAAGATCAATATTATAAATATTTCTCATAATTCTTACCCAATAAATGTGAAATTCATTATTTTGAGTTAGGGGGGGGGGTTAGTAGTAAAGAGTTTTAATTTCATGATCAAAGCATGATGGAGAATCTATTATCTAAATTGAAGGTTAAAATATCATAAAAAAAGTGTATCTATTAAGATTAAATTAATTTTAATATTGATTCTTTTTTTACCATTGGATAGATTTAAAACAAATCAGAAAATGAGTTTCGTATTAAAAATAACATACAGAGTTTTTCACGACAAAAAAATTATTATTGAGACTAAAAACTTTAATATTTGGAATTAGAAAAGATTAAAATTAAATATGTTTATTTTTTTTGGAATTAAGTGGATTGAATATAGGGAAATACGCATAAATGATCAAAGTTCAAAATTTCGTCAAAAATAATCAAAATAAATCGATGAGATTTAATATGGAACTAATTGGTACAATTTCAATTCAAGTTTTTAATAATAATATAATCGATTATTGAAACAATTTCAGAACATTTCTAACTTTTTTTTAAGTAGGCTATACTGTATAAAGTTTTAAAAAGCAGCTATAAATGAGAGATCTTTTCAAGAACAGAATTGTTTTTACTATCAAAAAAACTTACTATAATAAGATTTAATCAAAAATAAAAAATTTCAAATTGAAAAAGGCATAATAAAAACGATAATTTTTTCTTATTTTTCCAATAGAAACTAGTTTCTGTGATAAAAATACAACTTTAAACCATATTTTTAAAATAATAAAGTAGTAAAAATATATTAGAAAGATTCCTGCTCTCAATTTGAAACACTAATATTTATATGTTCCATAATTTATACCTCTTGTTCACTTGGTACAATATATTCAATTTATAAATAAAATTTAAAGATATTTGGGATTTTTTGTATAATCTATTAGATTAAGTTAAAAAAAGGATTAAAAGTTTTTCCATTCTCTGAAGATTTTATCAAATGCATTTATTATAATTATTCTTTCTTAGTATTCTTAAATTTACCATAAAAATATATTACGTTTTAATCCAATAATCACATTTATTCCATAAAAAATAATTTTTTTTAGAAAGATAATTGTATCTATTATAAATAAACTTGAATTATTAAACAATGAGAATGTTTATTTGTCAATATACAAACAATAAAACCTAATCTTATTTTTTGTTTCTATTAAAATATAAAGTTAATCTCGAAATATAGAATTTTGTAAAACTAAAAATTTTAAAAAATTAGATAAAGCTTAAACATCAAAATTAATACTTAATTCAATTTTTGAACTCTGAAAAATTATAAAAGTACAACTGAACTAGGCAAATATCAATTTCTAACAGTAAAATATTCAGAGAATTGGTGGAGGTGAGACAAATATTTTATTGGATATAATTTATTTTTTTTTAAAAAATTCCAAGTTATTTTATAAATAGGCAAAGATTATTGTATTGTCTGAAAAATTAAAAAAATTTGATATACATGAAAATTTCCAGTTTTCAAAATAAAATTGGTTTTCCTGCTAATAAAAATAATAGTAATAATAACAAAAAGGCATATTTTAAACCTTTTGAAGATTTTTATAAAAAAGATCATTATATTAGGATCATTTTAACCGTTATTATAAATTTATAAAAATAATTTTCTAAATAAATAATACGGCAAATCTCACATCTACTTTTTTTAAAAAAGATTTCGATTATGTAAAATTAATTTTTAATTTTGAGTATTTTTTAATTATATAAATTGAAAAAGTGAAAGCTACATATTTAACACAGCTCAGTATACATATCTAGAAAATTTTCATCCAAAAAA